>JADRCD010182536.1:0-10728 GCA_019843815.1 Montemys delectorum
TAATACAAACTACTCTCCAATCTCAAGATCTCTCATATTTGCTGTGCCTTTGTCATTGGTAGTGATATTAACATAGTCTAGAAATTGGGGTGGCACTCTCTCTGGGAGGCCATTTTGTGCCCTTTTGGATTTTTGGCAATATCCGTTGATATGTACATATTGCTATCTCTTGATGACTTTCAATCCTCTCTATTTCTTCAAGTCACTTTCCCCAGTATCTCTTATTTCCCGGTATTATGACCTATCTCAGTGGGTTTTTCCCCCCCTTGGCCAGATAGTATATTCTAGTTACATTTCCTGTCTCTTGCAACTTGTAAACATTTGAAAAGACTCTATTTTATTTTTGCATTCTTAATCAAATATTCAGAGGAAACCATCCTTCGACATTCTGCCCAGTGCTTCTCGATTAAGGTTTCCACATACTCTCCATTTTGTGACTGTCAGCTAGCTCATCAGTGCTATGTTCCCCATTCAGATCTCATTTCACTGCAGCTCTGAATACAGCTTGTTCTTCTCATCCTCAGCACTGGTTCTTCTGGGACTTTTGTTTAGCACAATGGGTCAGAGCCCCCTCTACCCAGGGATCCAATCTGGGGAGCTTTAAAAACTTGTTCATGCCTAGGTCTCACCCCCAGAGATGCAGCTTCAGCGTGACCTGGCCCTGAGGGTTTTTAAAGCTCCCAAGGTAGCTGTGAAATGCAGGGGAGGTTGGGAAGGATCTCAGGATGTCTTGGGTATTACCTGCCTTTGTTGCTTTTTTATTCTTTGGTCTCTGGATCTCCTTTTCATGCTTTGCTTCTTTGTCTTAATGTAACATCTAATAGATGTCCTGAATAGATGCACAGAAGGCAAACGTGCTAAGGTCCTCCCATGACCAAGTTATTCTTTATTAGTCCCTCCTACTGCACCCACAGCTTGACTGGATGCTGTTCCACACTGGAAGAAGGCTTGCTAATGAGTTTTGATGGTGTTGCTCTTCCACTTTCAGTATTGGCTCCCGAGGAGTCCCAGGGCTTCTGGATTTCAGTTCTTACAGGAGCTTTTGAAACCTGCTTTCCCTTGGAATAATTTAACATCCTCCTTTCCTCTCCTGATATTCTGTAATGGTGTGACTGAGTATGAGGGTTTTTATTATTCATTTTCAATTTGGAAACTCATTTCTAGTTCTAGATGACTTTCTAGTGTTATCTTTTTTCATTCATTTCCCTTCATTTTCTCCTGATAGAATTCCTATTCCCCTAATCCCAGGCTACCTGAATTTATTTTCTTTTCTTTTGAACATTTTTTTTTTTTTTTTGTCCTCGAATGTATTGCCAGGTACTCCTAACTCCTGTCTGCTGACACATTTTCTTGACTCTAACCACTAAATGTTTTACTGACTTAATTGTTTTCATGGAGGAAGGAAATCTTCATTTTCTAGAAATCTGTCTGATGCTTTCAAAAAAATTCAGCCTGTCTTTTCTCTGGGTGGCAACAGTGCAGGAGACAGGTGTGAACTCCACGGAAGGAACCAGGATCCAGGATGCTATGCATCTGTTTCAGCCAGGCTGTCACCATTGCTGCCTTCTGCAGGTGGTATACCTACTTCCACCCCCCACCCCACACCCAACCCCCAACCAAGAGAACACACTTGGATTTTCAGGGCAAGAGTAGGCACATGAGGTAAACAACATCTATTTGTACTTTTTAAATAATTCCTTTACTTTCATCTTCCTATGACCCATCTGGCTTCCCAAAGTAGCTGGTGTATTCATTTCTTATGCCCTCATGTAGCTCTGAAGAAGGAAAATAAAATGCTCAGGTTTGTGTGTGTGTGTGTGTGTGTGTGTGTTTTGAAGGTGAATTGTCTCCCATAGGCACATGGATTTGAGCACTTGATCCCCAGCTGCTGATGGTGTTTGGAAAGGTCATGGGAACTTTAGAACAGCCTTTTCAACCTGTGGGTCTGGACCCCTTTGAGGGGTGGACCAACCCTTTCTCAGCCGTCACATATCAGATAGCTTGTATATCAGATATTTCACTTTCAATCCGTAACATTAGCACAATTACAGTTATAAAGTAGCACTGGAATAATTTTATGGCTGGGGGTCAACACAGCACAGTGAACTCTGTATTAAAAGGAAAACCACTGATTTTGTAGGTGGAGCTTTGCTGAAGGTAGATAGCTGGGAGTGGGCATTGAGGTTTTGTAGCCTGGCCCCACTCTCTGTTCACTTAGTTCTTCCTGACAGTGGCTGCACTGTGACAGCAGGGTTCCTGCTCAGGCTATTGTGCTCTTCTCACTGTGGAGGAGTAGCTCTGTAAATTGTGAGCCAGAATAAATCCTTGCTGCTGTAGACTGCATCTTGTCAGATACATTACAGAGCAAAGAGAAACGTAACTGCTCTACCCTGCCCCACGTTCTGCCCCTTACCAGCTCCTGGTTTGGCTCGTTCTTGTATTACTTTTTTTAAAAAAAAGTTTGCCAGAATGAAACCAAAATGTCAAAAACAAAACAAACATGCCCCCCCCCCCAAACCCACACAGCAAGTGTCCATTGCAAATGGCTTCTTGGGGGCAGGGAGGGACCCAGGTCTCAGTTCCCCTTCTCTGTGCTAGGATTTTGTCTGGTTTGAACCTGTGCAAGTCTTCCACGTGCTGCCACGGTCTCTCTGTGCATCTCATGTGCATCAGCCCTGCTGTGTCTAGCAGATGCTGTTTCTTCGCAGTCATCTATGGCTTCTGGCTCTTAGGATCCCATTCTCTCCATATCCACGTAGACCTCTGAGCCTCGAAGGGTAGGGCTTTAAGGAAGACACCCGATTTAGGACTAGATCCTGCCTAAAACAATGCAATTTGTCATTTGTTCATGCGATGCTATGTTCTTCTCTTTATCTGTTTCCTATTCACTCTGAAATACAGCTTAGTGCCACCCACTTTGAGAAGGTGTCTTTGACCCTGTTTGTTAAATGAAATCTTTTCTAGCCTCATTTGTCATGACAGTTCCCATGCACTGGTCCTGTAAGTTGGTCTCATGTGTCAACTTTGGTATAATGTTATTAATAATGGGACTTTCTTGGACCTGCCACAGTATAAATGTAGAGTCTTCTGTAAAGTTCAAAGCTTAGGTGTTTTGCATGGGCAGTCTTCCAGCCAACTCAAGGAGTCTGCGATCCACCACATGGCAAACTCTATTCCTCTGCGCTCCATGTCTGTTTCCTCCACGTCCACTCCCCACCTCTACTTTGCTTTCTGCATCTCTCCTCTGACCAGAAGTTAGACCCCCTACTTCCTGCCCAGCTATTGGCCGTAGTTCTGTTCAGTTCTTTTCTTTTCTTTTTTTCTTTTCTTTTTTCTTTTCTTTTCTTTTCTCCTTTTCCTTCCTTCCTTCCTTCTTTCCTTTCTTTCTTTTTTAACAACCAATCAGCTGTGAAGCAACCTCTGATACATTTCTAGATTGTCTTTAGGCAGGCAAGGAAGGACAAACATTTTTTTTTACAAAATAGAAAACTTGATGAAGGGTCATAGAAATGACAATATCAAAATCCTTCTGCCACATAGTTCTTTGTCAGTCAGTGTTAACAATTGAAAACACAGAGACACAGCTTCACATAGTGTGAAGAAAGGTTAGCCAGAAGAGTTTCCAAGATCTGGGATCTCCTTTGACATAATAATTGCACACAGGTGGCTAAGGTACGATTTACAAATAAATGTAAGTATAGCTTATAATGGATAAAGTTGTGCTTCGGCTTTGATGACAAAACTTTAGTCTATTATTATATCAAGTGAATATCTAATTCTACAAAATTATGTGAATGTAGTGATTTAGACTTGGCTAGCATTAAGAACTAAGAAAAAAGTAGAAAATAAAAATATGTTTTGTTCTGTATTTTTTTTTAAAACAGAAACTTCCAGTCTTGCTTAGAGATCCCAGCTGGGTAAGCATGAATTGGGGTTACAGGAGACTTTGAGCTTTCCATAGCTAAGGTACCATGTGACTCCCGGGTTCTTATAGTCTTGTAGTTCTTGTCACCTCCTAAGTTGCATCTTGTGTTGCAACTGAAAAATTAGATTCATGCTCCCATACAGAGAAATGTGAAAAATTTATAGAGAAAGTGCTCAAGTTGAACTCATGTTCCTTGTTCAAACCATATCATTTCCCTACATTCTTCTTTGCTCCCTGGATCTGACGTGGAATATTTGTGACAAAGATTGGTTTTCTCTAATGTAAATGGAAGAAGCATGTGAGAACCACTATCTACCTGCTGTGGCTTATCACAGTTACCTAGTTTGGGAATATAGATAAGAGAGAGTCATGGTGTGCAGGTTGCTTATGTGATAAAGTAGGCTTTGGGCCTATGCGAGATTTCTGAACACACGGAGCTTCACTCGTCTCACTGCTCCTTCTGCCTGATGTGACTCTGAAAAGCTTCTCTCCCTCCCTGAAGAGAGGTTCTTGCTGTTTGGTGGTAGATGGATTTTTATAGTTATAAGAACTGGGAAATGATCTAAGAAGTACTTGAGAAAAATTATAGTAAAGGAACAGGGGGAGGCAGCCTACATGGGCTATCTGGGATTATTAGTCCAGAGAATGCGGCCTGAAATATGCGGCTTTCTTACACACTGCTCCCAGGAGTGGAGTTTCCGGAGCATTAGATTAGCAGGTTGTGCTTCTCGACTTTAGGAAGCCGGGGCTACAAGGTCGGCATGAAGTAGAAAGACCATGTGACACATGGACGAAATACAGATAGTCTGGGCTCACAGTGGGGCTACACCCAGACAAACCCATCATAATTTGAAAATATTACAAATCAGGATGTACTTAATGTATGTAACCCAGTAAACATCCTAGCTTAGGAACATCACAGTGTCAGTTGTTTATCTTCCTGATGGCATGGCGGGTGGGATCTGTGGCTTGCTTTTGCTACCAAGGACCCAGCGGTAATGTGTTACTACATGTCACTAGCCAGGGGAGGGGATCAGAGCTCAATTCTACTGCATGCACATTACTTCTGTGCAACCATAAAGTTGGGGGTAAAAACCATCACAAACGAAATATAAGTCAGGGACCATTACTACTTGAAACCTCATACATTTCACAACAGTAGATCCTAGCTACCAGGCCAGGGCAATGACAGTGAGTCCTGTTGAAGGAACTGGATCTTCCAGGGCTCCTGTGCTCCAGAACAGGCTTTTCATGTCTTCTTCTCAGGAATAGAACTGTGTTTTGGGTACAGATAAAGGCTTAGAAAGAAGTCCACCTTTGGAATTAGAATTGTATCAATCACCAGTTGACAGAGTTTGATAGGATACCACTGATGAGCAGCGGCCATAACAGTGATTCTAAAGCCAGTGCTGTTACCGCTTGTCTGTGAGAGGGACCAATCAGTCGGTTGGAATAATCTTGAAAACATCTTCAGCTTCCCACCAGAAGGGATGAATTATGTTGGTTATCTCCAAGGGAAAATTTTTTTATAGCTTAATTAAACAAACATTTAAATCATCCTTTAAAATGTGCTGGATGATTGTGCTTACACTAGCCTTCTTTTTATAGATCCCAGGGGGTGTCTTCAGATGTGTGCATAAATCACTCAATAAGCAAGCATGTATGGAAAGCTTAGTGTACGCTCCGCATGGAGGCTGAGTTATTAACAGCAGTCCCTTGGTAGGAAGACGAACACACCGAGGGTGATGCTTCTCCACTTGTATCTTTACAGGCTGGTAGCCAAACCCACAACGATTCTCCACGGAAGGAAGACAAACAAAACCTGCAAAAGACAAGGGATGGACATCAGAAGGTATTTACATGGCTTTCCTTGTTATTGCAAATGACTTCAAGTACCATGTGCTTTTGAAGGCTTGGTGAACAGAAATGTTTTGCTTCTTAAAAATAAAAATTAGAAAAACTGACAGTGCTTTACAAAGGGTGACATTCTGACTTTGTTCTATGGAGGTGGCTCTTCCCTGCCACAACATTCGTGTACATAGCCCAACAGTGGGCCACAGTTGGTGACAGCAGGCCACAAAGAAGATAACACACCACAGGAACACAAAACACAACCAACCCCACATAGTGACCAAGGATCTCTGGTCTAAAAGTCTCGTACAGACATTCCGCACACTTGGAGCAAATAGAAGCCAGCGGGTGTGGTGCGGAACCTCCTAACTTCCTAAGGGTGGAATTTCACAGTTTAAAATCTGTAGTCTGGCAACTAGAACCATTCAGGGCTGTGATCGGATGCTCAAACCTGCTTTTGATAAGCAGGCTCAGACAGTGGAGCATATAGGCAATTAAAAGGAGACAGAGAAGCAAAGCATCATGCTTCCAATTGTATAGACACTGAGGACGGTGCAGCACTTGGTGCTGTAAGGAAACAGATACAAAGCTGTGAGACCTGCGCTGTGGTCCCTGGCTGTACTGACTACCTCCTTTTCTTCTAAATCCTCAGCTCATCTCCAGGATTTCAGTTAATTTTGCATAGGCCATGTGCCAGCAAATGGAGAGACCATGCCAGGTCAAGGTTTAATCCTAACTCATCACAGTATGCAGGGGATTTCCACTTCCTTTTGACTGTGACAGGTGCCCGCCATTAACATGGGCTCAAAGATGCTAAGGCAGAGTTTGCTGTTCAGTGTATATCCTTTATTGCTTTGAAATAGTCTGTTCTTCTCATTAATTATCTTTCAGGTAAATTTCCTTTTTGTCTCTCTGTATTTTATCTAATATTTCCTGCACTCCATTGTTCTTAGTGTTCATGTGATGCTTATTCTGTCTATTGACTTAGTTTTTAACTGCTCTGTGTCGCTGGTTTAAAATATATTTGTAGTGATAAAAGTGGCTGGCTTTCCTCTTACCCTATTTTGTGGTCTCTTTTCATTTGTGGATTGGTACGTTCTCATTTTCTGTGGTTGGCAGTTCATTTGCACATATTTGTACTCTCGCCACGTAACTGACATTCCATTCACAGTATTCTCTTTATTTTTATGATCTCTGGCTGCGTTTCCTCTGTTGTGGTTATTAATCATTTCCTTCCCCTCCCCTCCTGAATTATGAGAAGATTTACGGTGCTTCTATTTCTGTTTTTAATCTTCTGTGCCGCCTTTGCTTGTCTCTTCAGATCTGAGGATGCATGCATCTCTCCGCCTTTCTATCTGAGTTTATCTCCCTGTTCCATCGAGGTTCATCATACCTGGGACATCTATCAAATGGATTCCAGATGCATAGGGTCATGTCTCCATACATCTTCATTGTTTCCTTTGCATCCTCCCTTTGCACCTCGTTCTGAAGAAGGTCCTGGATTGTCCCACAAACTAGATTCTCTCAGCACTCTCCACTTTCCTTATCTGACACATGGATTGAATTCATTCGCTAACCAAAACCAAAACTACCCGTTTGCCTTATCATAGCAACGTTTTGCTTTATGAGTCTTGTCTCTCTAATGATGGCAGCTACGCAGTTATTAAAGATTTCTACTTATTATACCAACTCCATTTTCCTCGATCTGATCTCCATTGCATTTCTTTCCTAATACGGTGATTCTTGCTTGTGTTTTGTCTGGACATGCTGACACCCAAGATAAGCAGCCACTGTCCTTATGTGAGGTGTCTTGTTCCATGTTCACAGGTAGCTGGCATATGGCCCTGTTTTCTCTGAGCTCATTCTCTCCTCCTTTGTTCAGTGTTCCTGCTGTGCTCTGGCTCTGGTCCTCCAGCTGCTACCCTCAGTGGAGACTGCGGTATTCCCACAGCTCCTTTGGAGGAGTGGTTAACCCAGCTCTAGGGTATCCTGCTCATAGGGGCTTCCATGTAATCCACCCTATTCTCTTCACATTCTTGGCCTTTCCTAAAGTCTCTCATAGGTTGGTTGTACTTCCTGAGTTATTCCAGGGTTATTGGCTTAATTTAAAAAGCAGAAAAGTAACAAAGAAAACCAGAAACCATTTAAACAGTTAGGGGGCAAAATGGTTTACGGAGGCCATAAAAAAGAGTAGTACTGCACTAGCATCTTATGGGAAATGCATGCAGAGCTGTGTGTGCACAGAAAAAGGAAATTATAACTTTTAAATCCATTTAATATGAAAGAAAAAAGGCACGAATTCTGCACCAAGGAATGTACAGCAGCAACAATAAGTGAAAACTAAAGGAAGTAATTAAGATAAACACATAAATTAATAACTTAATAAATAGAAACTTTGCAAAGCTGCTGTTTTGATACGCCAGCCACGGATTCTGAGATAAAGTCAAGGGATGAAGGAATCTGCAGTAAGCTAGGTCCTGGATCAGGGAGATTAAACACACCAAAACAAACACACGCCATGAGAATGGAGAGGCCAGGGATGTAGCTGTGGAGGATTAAGCTCTAGCTGCTGCAGGTAGGCAATGCTGATAAAGGAAAATCTACATGAAGGGGGTGACTTGCTAGGAAAATGTAAAAAGACAGAGTTAAAAACTTGTAAAGACAAATGAAATTATCTTGATTTGGGAAGGTTTCTGGGAGTTCCTTGCCCTCCAACAGGCTAAGCTTAATTTTAGAAGTAAGTTCTTTGGAGTTTTTACAGGGCAGATTAATATTTTTTGGTTGTGCTTTGAAACTGTTTCAGTTCAAGGAAAAGGATTAAACATTTTTTTAGCTTTTAGCTATTGTTTAAGTTTGTGCACGTGCGCACACACACACACACACACACACACACAAACATACACAGAGAGGTAAAAATCCTTTAGATATGTTTCAAATGATTAAGATTTAATATTGAAAAGAAAATTTTTTCTCTTAAATAGTAATTTACCAAGACAAAAGAGTTTATTCTAAGAATGCAAAGATAACTAGCTAAATCAGAGTTTTTTGTATTTCATTTTTGCCATTGGAAAAACTACCAAGAGAAAATATATTTGGCCGTCTTTTAAGTTGAATTAAAAATGATAGATTTTTAAAATTCTGTCAATTAAACAAAATTTTAATAAACTATAATAAAAAGATATTCTTAGCATACATATAACTTTCCAAAAGCACCCCAATGTATCCATTATTAGTGCCAAAATAGCAATGTAACGATGTCACAATGTAAACCAAGATCACTCTGGAAATTCCGAATTCTTCAAAGCTATTTGATAGAAAACTATTCATATTACGTGGAACAAGCTTTGAGAATTAGCCACCTTGACAAGGCAAGAAATGAAAAATTTAAAGGAACTCTTCTAATAATTGGAAATAGGCTAATATTTCTGGATGGCAACAATTTGCCTACACAACCCAAGAGAGTTTGTTGAAGCACGATTAATCAGATTGAAGTCCATGTGAGAGCTGGCTACAAGAGATTTATCAAGATTTATCACTTTTTCAAATGCCAGTGAAAATTGATTAGAAAAATAGACTTAACTGGTTTTTTTGCTTTTTGTTTTTGTTTTTCTTTTTTTTAAATAAAACGTTAGGTAGCTTAAAAGAAACAAACCAAAGCCTAACTTCCTTTTATCCATAAAGGCCCCTTTGAATGAACAGAGGTGGTGATGTCTCTGGGTAGGAAAACCCAACATTGTAGTAACTACTGTTGCATCCAAAATAATTTGTGAGTTTAATTCCAGTGAAATTTAAAATACTTTGAAAAATTCTTTCTCAACCTCAACTCTGAGAATAATGGAAAAATTAAGTGAGATACTGCCCAAAATCTATCTATCCATCCATCCATCTATCTATCTATTTTTGACAGAGTGCCATACTATGAAATTAATAACCCAGGCTAGCCTACTGAGCACTGGGATGAAGAACCTGTAACATCATGATGCCTGGCAAAGGTACGAATTTGTTATGAGAAAACAAATGCAGTAGGAGCTGAGAGTTCTACATCTTCATCTGAAGGCTGTTAGCAGAATACTGACTCCCAGGCAGCTAGGATGAAAGTCTTAAAGCCCACACCCACAGTGACACACCTACTCCAACAGGGCCACACCTTCTAATAGTGCCACACTCCCAGGCAGAGCATATACAAACCATCACAGGTACCCACAAGAAGTATACACACATTTATTTTTCCAATGATTAATGAAAATTTTTGTTTTGTTTTTTTGTTTTATTTTTTTTCGAGACAGGGTTTCTCTATGTAGCCCTGGCTGTCCCGGAACTCACTCTGTAGACTAGGCTGGCCTCGAACTTAGAAATCTGCCTGCCTCTGCCTCCCAAGTGCTGGGATTAAAGGTGTGCGCCACCACTGCCCAGCAATTAATGAAAATTTGAAATGATTTGCTGGAAGATTCTAGAAGTCCATATGGTAGTTGCCAGCATATTTTAATGGCAAGAATATGTTCATATTTGTGAAAATGAAAACATAGATTAAAAATAGAACACAGACAGATTATTTTTAAACCTACCTCCTATTACTGGGCCTTGTATAGATTCCTTGCTCCACCCTTGTGTGTTGTTTTTGATGGTGCTGGTATTTGCCTTGTGACATTTTGTTAGGATCAAATTAGAGGAAACTTGTCAAGACTTGATTCTAATGTCTGGCACATGCTAAGCCTGATAATGTGACCCAGGGTCTGTTGTGGGTTTATTCATGAAGAAAATACAGGGACTTGTTAAAGGGATGTATCTCTGGGTGGGGACTCTTCTGAATCATTGTTTTCCTTCATACTTTTTGTACTTTCTACATTCTCCACAGCAATCAAATCTACAGCAAAAGAAAAGCTTTTCTTTTCTTTTTCTTCTCTCTCTTTCTTTCTTTCTTTCTTTCTTTCTTTCTTTCTTTCTTTCTTTCT
>JADRCD010182537.1:0-15833 GCA_019843815.1 Montemys delectorum
TTTTTTTTTTTTCTGTAGTAAGACAATAGTATATTACATAAGAAGAACATCGTTATCCTTCTTGAGATCAGTCTAAAATGCTTAACCAGTATAATCCAACAATCTTTGAATGTATATAAATACTTAAAATTGTTTGGCATCAAATTTTAGAGGGAGTCATACATAAGAGAAAGTGAGTACTGCTTCCAGCTGAATTTATTTGATAGTTGTAAGTACTAATTTGTGTGTGTGTGTGTGTATGTGTATGTGTGTGTGTGTAAAAACATTTCCACACTTAATAAATATGAACAAGTTAGTCCAAAATGCAAGTAAAATTTACATATAAATATTTAGTTTTTTAAACAGTACAATGTTATTCTGTATTTATTGAAACTGTGTCTTTTATTTGCAGTCTTCATTAAAATCAAGAGGGTTATGTTTAGTTACTAAATGTATTTCCACACAAAATCATATGCAAGCATGTGCACATGCTCAAAAATTCACAATTTTTCTTCCTCAGACAGTTATCATTAAGAACATGGGCATAGCCCTTGGATTGGGAAATATGAAATTGGAGGAAACACTGAAATTCATGCATTATAATTTGTTTCCAAGGAAGCAGAGACCCTTAGTTGAAAATTAGCATGGCTTAGTCTTCCCTAGAATTAATAGCTTTTTTTTTCTTTTTCAAAATAAAGGAAAGGAATAAGAATTGAGACTAGAGAGAAAGAAAGTCAACTTTTGTTTCCATCTTAGTGGAACAACACTGTGAACAATGAGGGAGATTTCGAAGATGCTGTGCTCAGCTATGCTGAGCTGGACAAGATGATCTGGCTCCTGAATGTTCACAAGGGAATTCATCATTGGATATAAACTATTCAGGAAGAAACAAACTATAGGGAAGCAAAATTGTGACCTATTCAGTTCTATTTCCAAGGCAGACTGGGAGCTATGAATTATTTTTGCCCTGCTACTGCAGCAACTGGGAAGATAACTCTGATAGCACCTTTTTAGCTTTAATGAAATCACTATTTTACCAACCTTTTAATTTCTCATATAAAAATGAAGACCGAGGGATACATTGACCTATTTATCAAACTTTAAGAACACTGCTAAGCATTGTGGCATTCACCTTGAACTTCAACATTCTGGAGGAAGGCAGATATCTGAGTCCCAGACCAGAGGCCAACCTAGTCAACAGAGTGAGTTCTGGGACAGCTAGGGAAAACAGGGAAACCTTGTCTTGAAAAAAAATGTAAACAACATTAACAACAAAAATCTGAGAACTATTGAATGGACAGGATTGGAGTTCAAGCCTTCATTCTTCTAAAAGAGAGGTAACCACTTTTAGCATCACTGGGTATGATCATTTAAGTCAACATTAATTCTGGTCACATGTGCTGAGTCTTCAAAGTTAACATCGCACTCTACATGGTTAATTAATTACAAATTTACACAATTCGGTCAATCAAGAATACAAAAATCACATGGGTAAGCAAGATGGACCAGCTGGTGAAAGAACTTGCCCTCAAGCTTTATAACCTAAGTTAAGTCTCCAAGACTCATAGGTAGAAATATAAATATGACAAATGTAAGTTGTCTTCTGATCACTACACATATGCCCACCTACACAAATATATATGTAAATGTTAATTAATAATTCAATAAAAATGTAACACACTACTTTTTTTAAAAGCTCATAATATTTTAAATATGTTTACTATTTTGCATTTGGCTGCATTCCTGCCTAATAAGGGATACAAATGGCCTGCTGACGACAGGTGCATTATACCCTATTCTTATTATTTCTCTTTTCCAAACCTAATTTGTAGCTTCTAAACACCACTATCCATTTCAACCTATTTCCCTCCTAGACACAAGTCAGCAAGAATATTTTAAGGTAGTGTAATATACATTCCTCATCTCATTTTCTTATCTTCAGAGTTTTGACAAGTCAAGATATATGTATATTAGATGTATATCCTATATTGGAGACCAAGTGACTAACAGTAAATGCCATCCAAAGTCAGACAGTGTTCATAATGTGTCTTATTTATGGTTTTATTAATATTTTATTTACATTTATATATTTGTTATACATTATACTTTTTCATTAATTAATTTATTTATATACTTTACATCCACATTGCAGCTTTCCCTCCCTCTTATCCTCCCAGTCCCTCTCTCTCTTCCCCAACTCCCCCTTCCTTTCTCCTCAAAGAATTGGAAGCCTCACATGGATATCAACCCGCTCTTTGGGTTATCAAGTTGCAGTAGGACTAGCCACGTCTTTGCTTTATTGAGCCTAGACAAATCAGTCTAATTCGAGGAAAGAGATGCAAATGCAGGCAACAGAGTCAGAGGCATACCCTACTCACACTGTTAGGTGTCACACAAGAAGACCAAACTGTCTATCTGTTACATACGTGTAGAGGACCTAGATCAATCCCATACATGATCTATGGTTGATAATTCAGTCTCTGTGAGCCCCTGTTGTCCCAGGGTAGTTGATTTTGTAGGTTTTCTTTTATTTATTTATTTACATTATTATTTATTTACTAACATTTTTTCTTTTTTAATGGATATTTTCTTTATTTAAATTTCAAATACTATCCCCTTTCAAGCCCCCTCCCAGAAACTTCCTATCCCACCCCCTCCCCCAGCTTATCCAACCATCTACCCACTCCTGCCTCCCCGCCCTAGAATTCCCCTACATTGGTGTATCGAGCCTTCACAAGACCAAGAACCTCTCCTCCCATTGATGCCAGACAAGGCCACCCTCTGCTACATATGTGATTGGAGCTATGGGTCCCTACATTTGTACTCCTTGGTTGGTAGTTTAGTCCCTGGGAGTTCCGGGGGGTCTGGTTGGTTGATATTGTTCTTCCTATGGGGTTGCAAACCCCTTCAGCTCCTTTAGTCCTTTCTCTTCTACCGGGGACCCCGTGCTCAGTCCAATGTTTGGATGGTGTCCTTTTCCTCTCTAGCTCTTTCCATCTTTTGCCCCAGAATTCCAACTACTGTTTAGCTGTATCTAAGAACATTATCCATTTTGTTTACATTTTCCAATTATATGACATACAAACTTTTGAAGTCAGACCTCAGGATCTTTGCATTTCCATGATGTCTGTTGTTATGTCTCCCTTTTTATTTATAATTTTGCTAATTTACCTTTCTCTGCCTTTTGCTTAGTTTGGCTGAGGATTTGTTTATCTTGTTGACTTTCTCAAAGAACCAACTTTTGGTCTCATTGATTCTTTGTATTGTTGTCTATGTTTCTAATTCATTTGTTTTTGGCTGCGAGTTTGATTATTTCCTGCCTTATAATCCTTTTGAGTGTGTTTGTTCCTTTTAGTTCTAGAGAATTGAGGTGTGCTGTTAAGTTGATAGTATGAGATCTCTCTAATTTCTTTGTGAAGACAGTACTGTGAAATATTCTCTGAGCTCTGCTTTCATTGTGTACCATAAGTTTTAGTATGTTGTGCCCTCATTTTCATTGAATTCTAGAAAGTCTTTAATTTTTTTTTGTATTACTTCCCTGACCCAGTGATCATTGAGTAGTTTTTCAGTTTTCATCATTTGTTGGTTTTATGTTGTTTCTGTTGTTGAAATCCAGTTTTAATTCATAGTGGACTAATAAGATACAGGGGGCTATTTCAATATTCTTGTATCTGTTGATATTTGCTCAGTGACTATCCTGGCGGGTTTTGTGTGTCAGCTTGATACAAGTCAGAGTTCTCACAGAGAAAGGAGCCTCCCTTGTGGAAATGCCTTCATGAGATCCACCTATAAGCCATTTTCTTAACTAGTGATCAAAGGTGGGAGGGCCCTTTGTGGCTCGTGCCATCTCTTGGCTGGTAGTCCTGGGTTCTAAAGAATGCAAGCTAAGCAAACCAGAGGAAGCAATCCAGTAAGCAGCACCCCCTTCATGGCCTCTGCCTCAGCTCCTACCTACAAATTCCTGCCCTGTGTGAGTTCCTGTCCTGACTTCCTTTGGTGATGAACAGCATTGTGGAAGTGTAACCTCAATAAACCCTTTCCTCCACAACTTACTTCTTGGTCATGATGTTTTGTGCAGGAATACAAACCCTAACCAAGACAGTGACCAAGTAAATGGTCAGTTTTGGAGATGGTTTCATAAGGTGATAGGAAGGTATATTTCTTTGTGTATGGGTGAAATGTTCTGTAGGTGTGTATTAGATCCATTTGATTCCTAACATCAGTTAGTTTCCTTATTTATCTGTTTAGTTCATTTTTTTAGTTTTTATTTGATATTTTCTTTATTTGCATTTAAAATGTTAAACCTCTTTCTCGTTTTCCCCTCTAGGAACCCCCTATCACAACTCCTACCCCTGCTTATACGAGGGTGTTTACCCACACACCTACTCACTCCTGCCTCCCTGTCCTGGCACTCCCCTAAACTGGGATATTGAGCCTTCACAGGGCCAAGGGCCTCTCTTCCCATTGATATCTGACAAGGCCATTCTCTGCTACATATGTGTCTGGAGCCATGGGTCCCTGCCATGTGCACTCTTTGGTTGGTGGTTTACTCCCTGGGAGCTCTGAGGGGTCTGGATGGTTGATACTGTTGTTCATCCTATGGGTTTGTAAACCCTTTAGCTCCTTCAGTCCTTTCTCTAATGTCTCCATTGGGGAACCCATGCTCAATACAATGGTTGACTGCCAGCATCCACCTATGTATTTGTCAAGCTCTGGCAGGCCTCTCAGGAGACAGCTATATCAAGCTCCTATTAGCAAGCACTTGCTGGTATCCACAATATGTCGGGGTTTGGTAACTGTATATGGGATGGAATATGAAGTGGGGAAGTCTCTGGATGGCCTTTGTTTCAGTCTCTGCTCCAAATTTTGTCTCTGCAACTCCTTCCATGAGTATTTTGTTCCAATTCCTCCTTCTAAGAAGGCCTGAAATATCAACACTTTGGTCTTCCTTCTTCTTGAGCTTCATGTGGTCTGTGAATCGTATCATGGGTATTTCAAGCTTTTAGGCTAATATCCACTTACCAGTGAGTACATACCATGTGTGTTCTTTTGTGATTGGGTTACCTCACTCAGGATGATATTTTCTAGTTCCATCCATTTGCCTAAGAATCTCATGAAGGTGCCAGGCAGGAGTGGCTCACACCTTTAATCCCAGCACTTGGGAGGCATGGGCATGTGGGTTTCGGAATTCAAGTCCAGCCTGGTCTACAGAGTGAGTTCCAGGACAGCCAGGGTCAGAGAAACCCTGTCTGGAAACAAACAAACAAACAAACAAACAAAAGAATCTCATGAAGCATTGTTTTTAATAGTTGAATAGTACTCCATTGTGTAAATAGAGTACTACATTTCCTGTGTCAATTGTTCTGTTGAAGGACATCTGGGTTGTTGTTTCCAGATTTTGTCTATTATCTATAAGGCTGCTATGAACATAGTGGAACACGTGTCCTGGTTATATGTTGGAGCATCTTTTGGGTATCTGGATGGCCTATTTATTTTTGAGAGTGAAGTATTAAAGTCTTGCCCTATGAATATGAGGGGTTTGATGTGTAATTTAAGTTTTAGTAATGTTTCTCTTATGGATGTAAATGCCCTAGCATTTGGAGAGTAGATATTCGTAATTGAGATGACATCTTGGAATATTTTTCTTTGATAAGTATGAAATGTCTTTTCTCTTTGCAGCCAGTCCCACAACACCCAGAGGAAGCTCCACTCCCAGGTGCTCTGAAACTCTCAGGATCAGAGGTGAGGGGGACCCAACATCTGTCCCAACACCAGGAGTAACTGGGACCTGCCAGACCAAGCACACAGGAACTCCACCAGCAGAGTGGCACAGGTTCCTTCTGGTCTCTCTGGGCTGGTGTCCTGAGTGGACCTTGGGCACAAGCTCTACAGCCAGTCCCACAACACCCAGAAGAAGTTACTGCACTCCCAAGTGCTCTAACAAGCCCAAGGTCACAGGATCCCAAAATTACAGGGTCACAGAGACTGCCTGACTATGAGGAGTTCTGATACAACCAGGATCAGAGGAAGGACTGACTCCAGTCAGAATTAGCAAGGGCAGGTAGCCCTAGAGATAACCAGATGGTGGGGGGCAAGGGTAAGAAAATAAACAACACAAACCAAGGTCACTTGTCATCATCAGAACCCAATTCTCCCACCATAGCCAGTCCTGTACACACCATCACACTGGAAAAGCAAGATTCAGATATAAAATCACTTATCATGACGATGATACAGGACCTTAAGAAAGGTATAAATAGCACCCTCAAAGAAATACAGGAGAACACAGGAAAAGAGCTAGAAGCTCTTGAAGAGGAAACACAAAAATCCCTTAAAGAACTACAGGAAAACACAATCAAACTGGTGAAGGAAATGAGCAAAACCATCCAATCTAAAAATAGAAATACAAACAATAAAGAAATCACAAAGAGAAAAAACCCTGAAGATACAAAACCTAGGAAAGAAATCAGGGGTCATAGATGCAAGCATCACCAACATTATACAAGAGATAGAAGAGAGATTCTCAGGGGCTGAAGATACCATACAAAACATTGACACAACAGTCAAAGAAAATGCAAAAAGCAAAAAGCTCCTAACCCAAAACATCTAGGAAATCCAAGATACAATGAGAAGACCAAACCTAAGGATAATAGGTATAGAAGAGAGTGAAGACTCCCAATGTAATGGGCCAGTAAATATCTTTAACAAAATTGTAGATGAAAACTTCCCTAACCTAAAGAAAGAGATCTATGAACATACAAGAAGCCTACAGAACTCCAAATAGACTAGACCAGAAAAGAAATTCCTCCCGTCACATAATAATAAAAACGTAAAATGCACTAAACAAAGAAAGATTTTTAAAAGAAGTCAGGGAAAAAAGGCAAGTAACATATAAAGACAGGCCTAACAGAATTACAGCAGACTTCTCACCAGAGACTATAAAAGCTAGAAGATCCTGGGCAGATGTCATACAGACTCTACAAGAACACAAATGCTAGCCCAGGCTACTATACCCAGCAAAACTCTCAATTACCATAGATGGAGAAAACAAGATATTCTATGACAAAGCAAATTTACACAATATCTTTCCACAAATCCAGCCCTCCAAAGGATGATAGATGGAAAATATCAACATAAGGAGCAAAACTACACCCTAGAAGAAGCAAGAAAGTAATATTTCAACAAATCCACACAAATCTAATTCCACCTCATACAACAAAAACAACAGGAAGTGACAATTACTTATTCTTAATATATTAATATGAAAATTAATATTACCAACATATCCTAAGTGATTGAAATCCAAAAATATGAGTAATTAGAAATTTGTTGATTGTCATCCAATGGTCTCTCTAATTTGGTAATTGGAGAAATAGGTCCAATATTGTACAATCTATATATACTTTCAGCTTGTTTGTGACAGTGTATTGCTGTGTACAATGTAAGGGTCTTGAAATCTTGCTTCTCCTATCTCAGCCTCTCTATGAGTATTATTTATTTCATGTTTTTACACTATACTATGGTTTTCAGAACAGGTTATATATTTCAAAAGTATTTATATACCCAAGGGAGGCATAGACAATTAACTTGGGAGGTGGCTTGTACGAAAGAGAACAGCAAAGAGTGAGACTAAACGCTTTCCTTGACATTTCTAGCTCTTGTATCATGTTTGAAGAGGAGGACTTTATAAGTTACTCTTTCTCTGAGAAGAATGCTTTTCAAAATCATCACAGCCAATGAACTAGATTCTTATCCTCACCTAATGTCTGTACCACCTTCCATACAGAACCATTGTTCATTGAAACAGTTGGTGAATGATTTTATGGATAGAGCATCTTAATATACACACCATTTCTTAAATGAATGTAATCTGATCTCTGTGGGCTGAGAATAAAGTCACACACTCAAATCAAATAGCTTTTTGAACATAGTAGGAAGTCTGTATCTAAAAATCGTGCCTACACTTCATTCCTTGGCACAGCAGAACTGTCAACTCTCAGCTTAGCTACAAGGTAAAATCCTCCGGTAATTTGAGGGTCATTGAAGTACAGCCTTATTACAATGAAATCCAATGTCTAAAAATTGTTCTTATTTTGGGCTTGTACCACAGAAAGAGCCAAGATTTTAAACACTACTAAATACAAAACAAACAAACAAAAATACTTTACATATTTATGTTCATTTAAGAAAATACTAGTAGTGACGTATTATTTTGAAATATACAGTTAATACGTTTGGAGTTATTTGAAATTTATAGTGAGAAAAGCATATGTATTTGCTGTATTGCTGTAGACAAGCATCTACATAACACTGTTAAATTGATTGTTTTATATTAAACAACTTTTATAATACTCTTTTTATTATAACATTTTATAAATTTTAAGGAATATGACAAAAAAAGATATTGTAGGTATTGAAGAGGGGGTCTCTAGGAGGAGTTGGGGTACAAAAGGGAAACAAGAATGTAATTTAATTCTATTTACTTAAAATATGTTTTTAAATGTTAACAAATTCAGACAAATTGAAATCATGTAACTTTTCTCATCATAATGCAATAAAAGTTAAAAACAAAAGAAATGTCTTTTCTCCATCTCCTTTGATTAATTTTGGTTGAAATCTATTTTATTAGATGATAGAATGGTTACTTCTGCTTACTTTTTGGGTCCATTTGCTTGAAAAACTTTGCTCTTCATATTTTCCAAGCACTTTTTGTCAGTGCTCTCCCTCAGAGTCTTACATATTATTTATTGATTTAAACATGTGAGAATATATTAAGCTATTTTCTTTCAATGAGTATTTTCAATTATGTATCTCATCATCTCATGAACATTATAATAAAATTCTTGCATATATAACATTTTTATAAAATAAATAATGTCTGCAAAGAATAATGGAGAGAATGGGAGTTTGATGGTTGGGCATGATGTCACATACTTGAATCCAAGCATTCAATATGGAATAGCAGGCAGATCTCTAAGTTCAAAGACAGGCTGGCTTACACAGTGAGTTCTAAGATATCCAGTGTTTAACAGTGAGATACCCTGTCTCAATAAAAGTATAACAAAATAAAGATTTTGAGAAGAGACTATTTATATTTAATGACAGTATACAGTTGTCCATTAAAATGATCTAACAAATTCATACTTTCATTCAAGATACATTAAAGCCTTTTTTTACACTTTAACAATGTAACTTAATGACAATTTGAAAATTAGGTCATAAATGAACAATTGTAGTTGAAGTTTGTTTTATATTTACACTAATAATTTACCTCAAAAGTAGTTTTTCAAATTAATATTTGCATATGATATAATATGCAGTTCAAAGTACATTTTTTTCTTTTAAAATCTTCCAATCATCTAAATGCTAATTTTTGAAAGACTGCAGTTTTCAAAATTACACTTTCATCTTGCTGGCTATAAATATATAATTTTCCATATAAATATGGGTGAAATGTTTACTGTATATATAGATACTTCCCTGGGGCTGGGGAAATAGCTCATTCATTCAAGCCTAGAGGTATAAAGATCAGACACTGGAGCTCACCATCCATCTAAATAGCAAATAGTGCTGACACACCTCTAACCACAATAGGTAGGTAAGAGCAGGATACAGGTCAAGCCCTGAAAACTATCAGGGCATCTATTCTGATCTACACAGCAGTGTTCCAGGGAAAGGAGTGAGCTTATAAAAAAAAAGTGGAAGTCATTTGAAGACTAATACCAGAAACTGAGTTCTGACCATAGGAATGCTGTATATGTGTTTGTATACACAGGTATGCAGTCACATTCACCTGAACACACACACACACACACACACACACACACACACACACACACACTCCAGATAAATTAATTGACTAATTTATGGCATCAATTGCATTGGCTTTCCTTTTAAGGTGGGGTAAATTTCCTAATGTTAGAATTGTTAATCACTATAATAAAATGTCTTTGTTCAATACTATATTTTAAAGCCTATTTATTTATATCCATGGAGAACAAAAAAAATATAGCCTTGAATTTCTTCCCTAAATATTCGCTTATACATTTAAATAGATTTATCTGCCAGTCTTCTATTATGACTTGAAATTCTTAGCAGTAAAACGGTAGCAGTTACTGACCTTTGCTTAGTGTGCATTGTATGTCAAATACTTGGTGTTCATGTTTTACCTGGTTTCTTCTAGTACACACTTATAAAATAAACACACCAGGGAAATTAATAGATACTCACTCATCTATTTGCTTAAGAAATACTTGAGGGAGTTACAAATATTTTATCCACTTGACAAATGGATGATCAGCATCAGGGAGATGGTTACATTATTAAGTTTATACAGCATTAAGTGTTAGTAAGATATGTGTGTGGGACAAAGATATCAAGGTTTTAGGTGTGTGAAGAAACATAATACAATTTTTAACATGTTCACAATCATGCAGTCCATTCCATATTGTCAACAGGGATTTTGAAAACCAATCCTGAAAGTCTAAGTCACATTTGGACATTTTTTCTAAGTGGGTAAACATGGTATAATTTTGAAATTAATTTCTCAATAGTTATAAAGTTATAGATATGGTCCCTTTCATATTAACTCCATAAGAAAGGATAATCTATTTCCTATATCTTAGTCTCTTATTTTTGAATTGATTTTAATGAAAAAATTAATATCTGATATACAGACTAATTTTGAACATATTTGTTAGTGTCAACTCCTTTTATAGGAAAGATCATGGAAAATTATAAATTGTTTTTATTGGTTATTTTATTTATTTACATTTCAAATGTTATTCCTCTTCCCAGTTTCCCCTCTATAACTGCCTATTATCTTCCCCCTCTCCCCTGCTTCTATGAGGGTGCTCTCCCACTCACCCACTCCTGCCTCAGTGCCCCGAGCATTCGCCTACACTGGGTCATCAAGCCTCCACAGGACCAAGGGCCTCCCCTTCCATTGATTCAAGATAAGGACACTCCTCGGCTACATATGCAATTGGAGCCATGGGTCCATCCATGTGTACTTGATGGTTGGGGGTTTAATCTCTTGGAGTATTGAGGGTTCTGGTTGGTAAGCATAGTATTTCCACTCCATCTTGGAAAAGCTCTAATCTTATTTATATTTCTAAGAGGATTCCATGTGAAGAATAATGACGCAATATTTCTTGAAGCTATTAATGGCTGTGCTTTTTCTGAGTCTTCTTGTGCCTAGGAATGATTCTCTTTTTTTCCATTTTAGGTTTTCAAATGAAATTTTTTATTTATTACTTGAGAATATCATTCATACAACTCCACTTTCCCTCTCTAAGTCTCCCATTACTCCCCTTGCATATCTCTTCCCCATTTTACATCTGCTTTATTTTGTATTCTGAATGATCCACAGAATTCAGTTATTTCCTACAATATACTTTTGAGAGCGTGAGAATTCACTGGAGCATAGACAGTATACTATATATCCAAAAAACAAACCAAAACAACAAAAAAGCACAAGCAACAACTATCTGCCCCTAAATAGTCATCATATGCCAAGCTCAGAGTGAGGTCTTTTCATCATCTCAAATCAAAATTTGATAGTCTTGATCTTATGCTTATCTTGTATAAGTCATCATAGATGCAGTGAGTTAATGAGTGTATTCATCATATGCTTGCAGAATTCAAGTCCTCTGCCCTCTCCTCGAACTTTTGTATTTTTTTTCTTTTTTTTTTCTTAGATATTTTCTTTGTTTACATGTCATACAATATCTCCTTTCCAAGTTTCCCCTCCCAGAAAAAGAAAAAAAATGAAGTAAAATAAAAATAAAAACAAAAACAAAAACAAACCTCTGTCCCCTTCCCCCTTCCCCTGTTGACCACCCCACTATCTCCTGCTTCCTGGCCCTGACATTCCCCTACTCTGGGGCATAGGGCTTCTCCTCCCATTGATAACTGTGTTGGCCATCTTCTACTACACATATGCTGCTGGAGCCATTAGTCCTACCATGTGTACTCTTTGGTTGGTGGTTTAGTCTCTGGGAGCTGGAGGGGTACTAGTTAGTTCATGTTGTTGTTCATTTTAAGGGGCTGCAAACCCTTCAGCTCCTTGGGTCCTTTCTCTGGCTTCTTCATTGGGGACCATTTACTCAGTCCGATGGATGATTGTGAGTCTGTACTTCTGTACTAGTGGGGTACTGTCAGAGCATCTGAGGAGACAACTATATCAGGCTCCTGTCACCCAGTACTTGATGGAATCCACAATAGTGTCTGGATTTGATGATTGAATATGGGAAGGATTCGCAGGTTGAGTAGTTTCTGGATTGTTCATCCTTAAGTCTCTGCTCCATAGTTTGTCTCTGCTACTCTTTCCATGGGTATTTTGTTCCCCTTTTTAAGAAGGAATGAAGTATCCACATTTTGGTCTTACTTCTTCTTGAAGTTCTTGTGGATGTGGAGAATATCATCCTGAGTGAAGTAATCCAATCACAAAAAACACACATGGTATGCACTCTCTGATAAGTCGATATTAGTCCAGAAGATCGTAATACACAAAGGACTATTGTATTCTTGCTTCCACTTTTCCTACAGTGTCTCCTGGGCTTTTGCCTCTCACTTATATCGTTAAAATAGTTTTTTAATTTATTTTTTATTAGATATTTTCTTTATTTACATGTAAATTTTCCCTTTCCCAGGTTCCCCTCCAAAAAACAAACAAACAAACAAACAAAAACAACAAGAACAAACCCCTTTTGCCTTAGCCCTCCCCATGCCTGCCACCCCACTCTCTCCCACTTATTGGCCCTGGCATTCACTTACACTGGGGCACAAAACCTTCACAAGGCCAAGGTCCTTTCCTCCTATTGATGATCGAATTTGCAATCCTCTACTATACACATGCTGCCAGAACATTCAGTCCCACCCTGTATAGTCCTTGATTGGTGGTTGGGTCCCTGGGAGCTCTGAGGGTACTAGTTAGTAATTGTTGTTCATCCTAAGGGGCTGCAAATCCTTCAGCTCCACAGAACCTTTCTCTAACTCCTTCATTGGGGACAGTGTACTCAGTTCAATGAATGGTTGTGAGCCTCTACATCTGTATTAGTCAGGTATTGTCAGAGGCTCTCAGGAGATAGCTATATGCTTGTCCTTCCTTCAGTCTCTGCTCCATAGTTAATCTCTGCAACTCCTTCTGTGGGTATTTGGTTCCCTTTTTTAGGAAGGAATGAAATGTCCACCTTTTGGTCTTCTTTATTCCTAAGTTTCTTGTGGTTTGTGGGTTGTTCTTTCTGTATTCCAAACTTCTGGGCTTATCACTTATCAGAGAATGCATACAATGTGTGTTCTTTTGTGATTGTGTTACCTCACTCTGGATGATACTCTTCAGATCCATCCATTTCCCTAAGAATTTCATATATTCATTGTTTTTAATAGCTGAGTAGTACTCCATTGTGTAGATGTACCACACTTTCTGTATCCATTCCTCTGTTGAGGGACATCTGGGTTGTTTCCAGTTTCTGACTATTATAAATAAGGCTGCTATGAACATGGTGGAACATGTGTCCTTATTACATGATGGAGCATCTTGTGGGTATATGCCCAGGAGTGGTATGGCTGGGTCCTCTGGTAGAACTATGTTCAATTTCCGGAGGAACTGCCACACTGATTTCCAGAGTGGTTGTACCAGTTTGCAATCCCACCAGCAATGAAGGAGTGTTCCTATTTCTCCACAACCTCTCCAACATCTGCTGTCACCTGAGTCTTTTAACCTAGTCAATTTGACTGGTGTGAGGAGGAATCTCAGAGTTGTTTTGATTTGCATTTCCCTGATGAATAAGGATGTTGAACATTTCTTTAGGTGTTTCTCAGTCATTTGGTGTTCATCAGTAGAGAATTCTTTGTTTAGCTCTATGCCCCATTTTTTAATAGGGTTATTTGGTTCTCTGGAGACTGACTTCTTGAGTTCTTTGTATACATTGGATATTAGCCCTCTATCATATAGAGGGTTGGTAAAGATCTTTTCCCAACTTGTTGGTTGCCATTTTGTCCTATTGACAGTATCTTTTGCCTTACAGAAGCTTTGAAACTTTATGAGGTCCCATTTGTCAATTCTTGATCTTATAGCAGAAGCTATTGGGGTTCTCTTCAGGAAATTTTCCCCTGTGCTTATTTGCTCAAGGTTCTTCCTCACTTTACTTTCTCTTAGTTTCAGTGTATCTGGTTTGATGTGGAGGTCCCTGATCCACTTGGACTTGAGCTTTGTACAAGGGGAAAGGAATGGGTCGATTTGCATTTTTCTGCATGTTGACTGACAGTTGAGCCAGCATCATCTGTTGAAAATGCTGTCTTTTTTTCACTGTATGTTTTTAGCTCCTTTGTCATAGATCAAGTGACTATAGGTGCATGGGTTTATTTCTGGGTCTTCAATTCTGTTCCATTGATCAACCTGCCTGTCTCTGTACCAATACCATGCAGTTTTTATCACAATTGCTTAAGTACAGCTTAAGGTCCGGGATTGTGATTCCACCAGAGGTTCCTTTATTGTTGAGAATAGTTTTGGCTATCCTTGGTCTTTTGTTATACCAGATTAATTAGCAAATTGCTCTTTCTAAGTCTGTGGAGAATAGAGTTGGAATTTTGATGGAGATTGCATGGAATCTGAAGATTGCCTTCGGTAAGATGGCCATTTTTACTATATTAATCCTTCCAATCCATGAGCATGGTAGATCTATCCATCTTATGAGATCTTCTTTGATTTCCTTCTTCAGAGACTTGAAGTTCTTGTCAAACAGATCTTTTACTTGCTTAGTTAGAGTTACACTGAGGTATTTTATATTATTTGTAGCTATTGTGAAGGGTGTTGTTTCCCTAATTTCTTTCTCTGCCTGTTTATCCTTTGTGTAGAGGAAGGCCTCTGATTTGCTTGAGTTATTTTATATCCAACTACTTTGCTCAAGTTGTTTATCAGGTTTAGGAGCTCTCTGGTGGAATTTTTGGGGTCACTTAAGTATACTATAATATCATCAGCAAATAGTGATAATTTGACATCTTCCTTTCCAATTCGTATCCCTTTGATCTCCTTTTGTTGCCTAATTGCTCTGCCTAGAACTTCAAGTACAATATTGAATAGGTAGGGAGAGAGTGGGCAGCCTTGTCTAGTCCCTGAATTTAGTGGAATTGCGGCAAGTTTTTCTTCATTTAGTTTGATGTTGGCTACTGGTTTTCTGTATATTGCCTTTACTATGCTCACGTATGGGCCATGAATTCCTGATCTTTCCAAGACTTTTATCATGAAGGGATGTTGGATTTTGTCAAATGCTTTCTCAGCATCTAATGTGATGATCACATGATTTTTTTCTTAGAGTTTGTTTCTGTAGTGAATTAGGTTGATGGATTTATGTATATTGAACCATCCCTGCATCCCTGAGATGAAGCCTACTTGATCATGGTGAATGATCGTTTTGATGTGTTCTTTGATTCGGTTTGCAAGAATTTTGATGAGTATTTTTGCATCAATATTCATAAGGGAAATTGGTCTGAAATTTTCTTTCTTTGTTAGGACTTTGTGTGGTTTAGGTATAAGAGTAATTGTAGCTTCATAGAACGAATTGGGTAGAGTACCTTCAGTTTCTATTTTGTTGAATAATTTGAGGAGTATTGGTCTTAGGTCTTCTTTGAAGGTTTGATAAAATTCTGCACTAAAACCATCTGGTCCTGGGCTTTTTTTGGTTGGGAGACTATTAATGATTGTTTCTATTTCATTAGCAGATATAGGACTGTTTAGATCGTTGATCTGGTGTTGATTTAACTTTGGTACCTGGTATCTGTCTAGAAAATTGTCCATTTCATCCAGGTTTTCCAGTTTTCTTGAGTATAGGCTTTTGTAGTAGGATCTCATG
>JADRCD010182541.1:0-13181 GCA_019843815.1 Montemys delectorum
ATATCAGGCAGGGGGCAGAGGTGGTCGCTGATCCAGCTCGAGAGGGTGCTTTCAAAGTGAGTGAGCAGTGTGGTAGAAGGTGGTTCCCTGGGGCTATAGTCAAACTAAGAACAAACTATCCTTAGAGTGATTGGAAATTTCTGGTTTCTTTGGAAACCCAGCTGTGTTGTGTGATGTTTTTCTGAGAGTTGTCTCATGAGAGGATGTTTTGCTTGAACAGACATGTGACAAGGCATATGATATTTTGTTGGAGTAGTTTACTTTGCAATGTTTTGTGGTCTTCACTGATCTTCGGACTTCATAGAGAGAGACTTGCCAAAGAACTTCTGTTATTCAGCCTGCTTCTTGCCTACTTCCCAGACTCATGCCAATTTGGAGGAGGGTCCAGATTTCTTCTGGATCGAGCCACTGCTACTGATTGGTGTTTGGTATTTGTTGATTGGACTGGATTGCTGCTACTGATTCATGTTTGATATTTTGAACTGGACTGCTGATATTCTGGCAACAAAGATTGGTATTTCCTCAAAGAACTAGTTCTAAGCAGGTCCACATCTCTCTTGTCTTATTAACCATCTTTTTCCCCTACCTTTGGTCAGTGGGCTAGAAGAAAGGTTGAAGCATTTAAGAACCCTAAATAAAGTAGGCTTTGAAAACATTAGAGCTTTGAAGAGAACACTTAAACTAAATAAACAAACAATGTGCCTAATACAAACAATGGCTAATAAATAGAAACATGGTTAATTGTATAGTATGTGTTAATGCTTGCTTTACAATATTTATTTCTGCCACCACACAAGTGGGACGCATATCAGGCATGAACATAAATTTGCTTTGGGATATACTTTGTGCAACTCTTGTAGCATGAAACATTAGTCTCTAGTGCTGATTCAGTGAGCCCTTTCTTTCCGATGTGACTACTGACAGACACATCCTAGCTCTAGAGTTAGAATGACAGAAGACCCATCCAACCAACTGTATGGATGTAACATGAACCAGAAAGGAGTGTCCACTGATTTCAACTAGCCCATTCCTACTAACCAGACTTCTATAGCAACCAGAATTATGTGCATTAAAATGCCAGCAGACTCCTTTCTAGTATTTACAGAGGTTTGAAAACCATTTAGTATTAGTTTATTGCCAAAGCAATACATATGTCATGTAGCTAATTATACATGTATTCAAACTTTAAAAAAATTTAAAGGCTTTGAGAGCATTGTCAGTACACGTCAGCAATAAGTCCTCTGTTAGCCAACTAGGAAAGTAAGTTAGTAAGCACACTTCCTTATGCTTACCTCGTGGTTCTTTTCTTTTTTTTTTTTTTGTAAACAATCTGTTTTATTCTACTACCATTACTACTATTTGTTCGTGTGTTTTTGCAGACTTTCTTTTCCTTTGAGTATAGACAACAATATGTTTTGTTTGGAGTTTGTTGATTTCAGTTTGCATGCATTATTTGGGGTGGATGTTGCAGAATATTTGATCACAATGTGAACCCTGAGATTGTGCTATTTACTTAAAAAAACCCACCTATTTCTCATTGTGGAGTGTTTCAGCCTTAGCATAAACTTTTAATCCAACAGTTTTCTATTTGAGTATTGTAAATAGGATTAAATGAAGTCAAGCAGAGATCAAGAGGTAGAACAAGCAAACAGTTGACAGGAAGTGAACATAGAATTATTAAAAATAAACCATAGAGAGTAAGAGGAAGTCAGAAAGTTGGATAAAGAGATGAACAGGAAGTAGAAGGGAGGGACATTCAATTTGAAGGAGGGCTTTTTGAAAAGGTATTAGAGGGGGATTCTTTCTGGGACATTGGCTGAGAAGGATGGTCAGCTGGGCAGCTTTCTCTGCCTTTCTGAGCTAGCACGCTTTCACCCCAGGATCTGGCTCCTGAGTCTTCATTGGTAAGTCGATTTTATTAAAAAACAGCAGGTGAGGGTTGAGACAAAGTTTCACTATGTAGACCCGTCTACACTAGAGTTTTCTGTAGAGCAGGCTGTTCTCAAACTCACAGAAATCTGCCTGCCTCTGCCTCTCAAGTGCTTGGATTAAATTTGTGTGACGCCAAGCCCAGCAATGTTCATCGATTCTTATATTTTTGCTTGTGAAAAAAATGAATCATATCTTTTGAATGTCTCTCATTTTCCTCTCTCCTTCTGTTCTCCATGTATTTTTCCCTAATTTTTACTTCTTGTTTATCCATGCTCCTTCCCAGATTACTCTTTCTTGCTAACATTTTTTTCTGACTATATCAAACCAGCCAGTTCACCTTGTTATCAAGTTTTTAAGTCCAGCAATTATTTTTTTTTCTAGGACATAGATTGGGATTAATTTTTTGTCTGTTCAGAGTAGTTGGCTCTTACTTTAAGATTTTTAGTTCTTCCCCTATGTCTTTATAATTTTTAAGTTTATTTATTTTATAGCTCACATAGGATAAATCTGTTTGATAATATTTACTGAAAATAGGCTGCATTAAAGTCACTGCTCCTGGCACTAGGGATATAGCAATGAAAAATGAGTGAAATGTATGTTTTTCAGTGAAAACAAACACATAAAACATAGATGGTGTCAGATGGTTGTATTAGTTACTGTTGCTGTGAGAAAATACTAGGAACAAGGCAGCTCATAGGAGGAATGGTTTATTTGACTTATGCTTCCAGAGAGATAAGAGTATGTCATGGTGGGAAAATGTGTGCGCACGCAGCAGATGCTGTGGCTGAAGCAGGAAGCCTAGGGCTCAAATCCTGAACAGAAAGCAGAGGAAGCAAACTCCAAATGGTCCAAGTCTATAAGCCCTCCAAACTCACCCTCAGTGGCATACTTCTAGCAAGACCACACCTCCTAAATCTACCCATGCAACTTTACCAACTGTGCACTAAGAATTCAAATGTACAGCATATGAGGAAACATCTCATTCAAACCATGGCGATCATTGTTATGGGAAACAAGAAGAGGAAGGGTATGTGACAGAATTGTAGAGTGATCAGGCAAGCCCTTAGTGAGACAGGAATTTTGAATTGAGGTTTGAAGGTGGTAAGCAAGCAAGATATGAAGGTGAGGAATTACCTAGAAAGAAGAACATATGTAAAAAAAAAAAATCTCATGTGGAAAACACATCATGTTACAGGAACAACAAAAGGGTCACTGGTGGGAACCTGGTAGGTTACTAGGCAACTTTGGGAAAGTAAACAAGTGTGAGTGCCTCAATAACATAGGATGATGATGATGATGATGATGATGATGATGATGATGATGATGAAGAAGAAGATGGTGTATCCACGTGTGTAGTTTTTGTTGTTATAGTCCTATGAAAGAAGCTAGAAGTCTTTGTGAGATTTGTGCTCTACCATGCTTAAGAGAACCACTCTCTTTGCTGCTGTGCTAATTGAAAGGGTGTGAAGAGAGCTGAGCGCCCACCAGAGAGCCCATTGTTCTCTACAGGCTGCACAGTGGGTAGGTGAAGGGTGGTGGGTGGATTCATTGCTTCTGGCCAAAGGCATAATCGCAGGGTCCCTCAGTGCGACTTACAAGTGGCCTCTGTACTTGTTACTGAAACCGGAGAGGCTGAGTGCTATTCCAATGCCCAGGCAACAAAGAAGTTAAGGAGCCAACTAAATGTATTGGTCTGTTCAGTTTTTATTTTGTGAAGCTATGATTTCAAATTAGTTCTTATTTACAATGAAATCCATACTGACTATAGTATGAATATAAAAATTGTGATTCTTAAAAAAAAAACAATTTGTAGCATGAAATTTGAGTATTGTCTTTGAGTAAGCCATTAGGGTTTGTGTTGTTTATTGATTGTTTTACCTGGGAATCTTTAAAGAATGAAAGTTCACATTTAACGGAAATCAACAACTGACAATTTTCAAGAAAATTCAAATAGAAAAATAATCGATACTCTAACCTAACTTTGCTCTGGGACTTGAGATAAATGATTCTGACCATAAGGAAATTTAAAAACTGATTTGTCATTTCTCTGGATAAATATGAAGAGCCAAGGCTTTGGAAGAGAACTATTGATTCAGGTCTGAGGAGCTTTGTAGGTCAATATTTCTTTCTTTGTAAAATGAGAAGGTTAAATTATCAGGCTCTTCCAGCTGAAAATTCACTGATCTAATTTTCTCTCAAAGACCAGCACTCTCTAATCTCGACTGTGCGCACTGCATTCCCTTGCCCAGCCTCGTTCAATCTAGGAATTCTACAGACGAGTTTTTGGCAGATCCCTTCAATATAACCGCTGAATGGTTCTTTAAAGTTCAAAGTCTAATGATAGTTTTAGGAAAAAATATAGAAATGTCCAGCAAGGGTTTCCAATAGAGTCTTCAGGCTACAGTAAAAGGTTTCATTTTTCAAACACAGGGGACATAATGGTTCAGAAATTATTAAATTTACACAGTATTTTAATGGAGAAAAATGCTTCTTCACTTTAATTTTAGTTTTAGGATAGGCAATGTTTGTCCTTTCTTGCTTGAGAAAGAATGTGGTAAAGAAAATTTAAATCATCTCTCTTAGCTTATTGCAAAATTCAAGGTGAATGCAGGTGACACTAGCCTGTATGCCTCCTCTGTGGGTAAATTTCTTGAAAGAAGAGACATGAATTTTCTAGCAATTCTGTTTAGCTTTATTTAAATAATTCATTTCCTTTAACAGTAGAAATTCCTGTTACTGGTTTGTTGCCAGAGAGATTCTCTTTTTTGTTTTATAAATTCTGATTTTTTTTCTTACACTTTCCAGTGGGGAATGTGGAATACTTGTTTGTGGATAGTGACATTGCCTTCAGACATCCTGAAAAGGACAAAGTCTCAACACGCACAGCTGTCCCCATACCCCAGTTGTCCTAGAATTGCTAGTGAGTCAGCCTAGCTGCCAAGGTGTTCCTGTTCCCCCAGCTGACACCTGCCACTTCTAGGAGGACCATATTGTTCTACCTGTACCAGGCATGATGATTCTGGGGAGTTTGTTTGTTGGATGTATCCAAGACTCCTGCAGGGACCAACCCAATCCATGCTGTCCCTTCAACTCCCAGATGACTTCAAACTGTTTCCAATGACATCTACCACACCCAGATCAATATAAGTAAGGGTATGACTTCTTTTCCAACTGGTAAGGAATTCGGGATCATGACATAGTTTTTGAGGCCCCTGTCCAAAAGGAGTTTCTCTGGAAAACTTTTACAGCCTGGTTATAAAAGATGGATGGATAAAGGCTGGGAAGTTGGCTCATTTTGTAATGTACTGGCCAGGCAAGCTTGATGTCCTGGGTTCCATTCTGTGTAAAAGCCAGACACAGAGAGACATGCCTCTAATCCCAGTGTTGGAGAGGCATAGTCAAGATGCTTGCTAGTTTAGCTGAATCTACTAGCTACATGTTTAATGAGGGACCCTGTCTCAAAACCTAAGGTACACAGAAGAAAATATCTACCACAGAATTTGGCCTTGATAGAAGAGCACAAATGTGCATGCATACCTGTAGGCACACACACACATACACACACACAGCAGAGGAATACACAAACATACAATATTGACATATGGCGACAGGTAGACAACAGATGATAAATAAATATATAGATATGTGATAGTTAGATAATGGATGATGGGTAAATGGTTAGATGATGGATAGGCAAATAGACCGTTATGAAAGGTAAGCTGCTACATGAGAGTATTCTCAGAATGTGATGAGACAAGATCCAATGAGCAATATACTAACCTAAATAAGATATGAATATACATTACTGCTGGGACCACAGTGCAGGATAATGGCAGTATGATGAGAAATACCACAGGCAAATGGACTAGACAGTGATTCAGAATAGTGAATAAAATTGGGAGTTACTGTTTGATAGCCATACCTCTTGAGTATTGGAGCTTTGGTTTTGGTGTATGTAGACCACTTGCCCCTGCCACAGACTGAGGAGATTAGGGCTGGCAATGACCTCCTACTAATCTGCTCTTGAAGTTTGCCTTGCTATCTCTGTATGTTTACTGTATCATGTCATGTTAGTTATTATTTATGCTCTTTAAAAAATAGTAGTTTTTGCTTTTGGATAAAGGAGACATTTATAAATATAACCACTTATTATCACTGTACTTTGACTCAAGTTTGTTTGAGGCAGTAATAAACCAAAGGATTATAGCTGTGCAGTTATAGGACCTCTAAGCAATCCTTATCCTTAAAAATTTAAACATTAAGATAAGAAATGCAAAACTCCTATTACACAAATCATGATCACCAAATAGAAGCTTAAAGGACATTTGTTAAAGGACCACTGATATTATCTGGTATTTTATCAGTCTGTGAATGATTGAAGAATGTTTGAAATAAATTACTGTCTCTTCCTGGCTAATTTGATTTAGTGACTAGACAATTTTAGCATTCTATAAAAATTTGCCAAATACATTTTTATTCTTTATCTTTAATTCTGTTATATTTGACCTTTCTCTATTTCCTGGTCATTTATCTTACTTTATTTTGATTACTTTTTTGTTGGTTTAAATTTCCAACTCCTTTGTTTTCATTTATACAGATTATATTTTGTGGTACTTTGCTCATTTTATTCCCCCTCCCCCCACCAAAGTTCTTAATTTTCCTTCTAGGCCAACAAGCTTGGGCATTTGAGAGGCTTTGGAGGCACCTAACAACTCTATTGTCTACCCCTCCCAGACTCACGGGCTGAAACAACCCTTCACTTTATAATGTTGTATATGCCGATAGCTCTGGGCATGGGGAGTCTCTGAATGATTAAGTTAGAACCACAGAACCCATCCGAGATATAGAAGCTTCCCATTCCTCTCTGTCCCACCATAACCTGTTGGCTTTGTTCTCAAGGTGCCATCTCCTGTGACGTAGATGCTGCTGCTTTCCTGCTCTCATATCTTAAGACAATATTCTGCCAGGAAGGATGTCTTCTCTTCACCTGTGTCTTTTTTTTTTTCTTCTTGTCAATCATTTCCTTCCAAGAAGTCCTGAGAGACTAATTTCTTGTCCCAGTAGGAATAATTGTATGTATGACATGACAATTCTAAAACTAATTGTTAGCCACTGGAATGGGATGAATGCTACTGGTTTCAGAAATAAAATGTAGGATTTTACACGGATCTTACCTGGACCTGACCTCACTGGGGGCCCTGTAGCAGTGCAGTGGAGGGGGCTTAGTTGTTCAGTACACTGGGGCACTGGCCCAGGGCTCTTAGTTTGTCCCTGGGTGTTTAGTTATGTACGTGTTTCTTTGGGCTTGGGTTTAAATCCTAGCTAAGCCAATTGTTACTTTGTAATACGAGTAATTAACTTAGAGTTCATTAATTCCTTATCTGGGATGAGGGGATAAAATGCAATCAAGTCTCAAAACCATTTTGGATTGATGATGGTATTGACATGTAGTAAATAATTGTTATACAAATGCAGGCATTCACATTTATTTAATTAAAAAAAACAGGAATCAATATGCTACTAGAGTGTTATTATATTACTACTGAATTCGCATTTAGAGTTCCTTTGTCTTGGGTCCAGTTCCCTAGAGTGGACTCTGACATCTGTCTGCAGGTTGTGTTCTCTGAGAAGCGGTTTGGGAGAACAGTCTTGTGAGATACTACTGGGAACAGGAGCTGGGCAGAGCAGAAGGTGGACTACAGTAACAATTGCCTTGAGCTTTCTGTGATTCCATGGGAATCTACATAGCTCAGCTAGGCCTTCTGGGTCTTTCAAGATTGAGATAAAGGGACTGGGCCTTCACACACCTCACAGTGCCCAGTCCTTCACACAGACATCAGACAGGATCTCTCTGGGAGGGTGGCTTTCTTGATTGGGGAAATGTCTTGAGAAGACAACAGTCATGAGTCCTTGTTTGCAGCTTCAGGGGCTTCAAAGGCATCTCATATCTGAGCATCATAATTTTTCGTGGAGTGCCACATGATCTTTCTCTCCTATCAACTCTGAGAAAGAGTGGCTGTGGCTCCCGTGGGTAGCAGAGAAGACCACAGCACAAACCTAACACACAAGTGGCTTCGTTTCTAATGCTGTAGCTTCCAGCCGTGGGCAACATCAGCTGGGGGTTAACCATGGTCACTTAGGAGCTTGGGAACTTCAGAGCTGAGGGTTCCTTGAGAACACAGGCTGTTATTACCTGCTTGGTACATAACCCAAGACAAGAAAACTTAAGAGTGTCAAAAGGTTTTGATTTGGAGAAAAAGAACTTTTTAAAAAGCATTAATTCACCCAAAGAGACTATACATGAAGAGAGAGACGCCAGAGTGTAAAAGTTATAGCGCTCTCCCCGCCCCCCCCCCCCACCCCCGCCAATTCAATACTTAGATGATTCCATGATTCCATGCTGGTTAACTGTGGTCGCCTTGCCCTCTTAGCTTGAATGCTTGAACATAGCTTTAAAACTCCTTTACAGTTATTTCTTACATGTGTGCACAGCATCGTGACCATTTCATTTCATACTTCCCCTTCCTCTGTCTCCTGCCTTCTCCCTTTCCTCTTCCAAACTATTGCCATGCTACTTCCGTGTCTTTTTGTGAGCGCAGGCCTTGGGTCCACAGCCACTGCTACTGTGTGGTAAACCCAGAGTTTAAATCAAACCCCTGCTCCTGCTTAGTTCTCTGAGAACTTCCTTTCGGAGCACGCAGAAAGAACCGTGTACCTACGCACGATATATTGAACTCATAAAGGGGTTCTTTCCATGTTGATAAATACATCCAATCTGGTACTTGTGCCATAGATGGTCTCCGTTGCGTAGGTAATACATATTTGCAGTACTCAAGGAAAGTGGTGGGAAATAGTTCCCCTGTTGCTGCGCATGGGACTGCAGGGCTAATTAGAAGACAGCTGCAACACAGGGTAAAGAGGCTGACATCACACTCAACGTTCTCACTTGTTATCTCTGCTCTTCCTTATTAGGAGTTGGAGAAGCCAGTAAGGATAGTCAGGAGAAGGAAAAATGGAAGAAAATTCATTGTGTTATGGTAAAACTAAGGAAAGAGAGAAAATTTATTTATGCAGAGACAAAGTGAAGGAGTCAGTGCTTAGACTGTTTGTTTTGTGAATTTTCTTCCTCTGCAGGAGGAAGAAGCAATAGGGTGTGGGGAGAAAGGCTTGTGTCTGCGGCTCTGTATGCCAGAGACTTTCCCCGGGGATCTCTAGCCCGGCTGGTGAGAGAGCTCAACGAAGGGAAGTGAGCACAGGCGGGGAGAAATCGCTTGCAGTCAGCTTCACCTCCATCTCTGCCCTGTCTTCCAGGCAGCTCAGTTGCTCCGCACTGCCCTGTACTGAGTCAGGTCGGGCTGGGCCAAGAAGAGGCTGACTAGCCAGTGAGGAGTGTGGTGCAGCTTCAGGCTGAGTCTTTGGAGAGCAGACCTCTTCTCAAGTGTTACAGCTCTTAGAACAAAAGGCTCAGACTACTGAGTAGATCTTTCGCACACCTTTAATTCCCTGGATAGGATTTATATACAGCTGTGGGGGTGATTCAGATTTCGACAGCAGGTATTGCTCATTGGTTTGGGCTGAGAGCTTGGGGAATCTTTATTTGCATGTAAAAAGGCTTGGTGCGGCTAATAAGTCACACACCTCTCCTGCAGTGGTCTGTGGGGAGCTGTGACTGAAACAGGAGCCAGGGACCCAGGAGGCGTGGTTGAATACCTTCCATCCCATGCAGGCAGAAATTACCACCCACCGGGTCTCCGGAGTCCCAGACCTCTTACTCAACCAAGACCCGGTTGTTTGCATAGACATATATCTTTTGCTAGAAAACATGGACTCCTTGGATCTACTAGTAATATGTGCTGATGTAACTAATGCTGTTTTAAAACCATAGTTTGCCAGCTGACAAAATGACGTGACTAATGTAGAGTCTGCGTATTCGCTACGATGCCTTCCTTTGCATAGTTATGTGAACTTGTAAAAGGGTCAAATGGTTCCATAACAGAATGCTTCACTTCTATTCCATTTGTAATACAGATTTTCTATGTCTGATACATGTCCTGTGGGTGGGATGTGGCTCTGGCTCATTTAGGTCACTGATTATTTTTAGTAGGAAATATGTCAATGAATTGGTATGTTCTTTTGAAAGTCTAGAGACAAGAAAGACATATAATTCAATGACTGAAAAATCATTGATTAAAGGGTGCATCCAATAACATTCAGACACAGCTCTCATGTAATTCTTTCACAGATGGCTGTACAGAAATTGTTATTTATATGTAAGAAGGATGCCAAGTGGAGTCAAACCACATTAATGGGTAGATCCGAAGAGCATCAGGACATAGTGTGAGCTTTCTAGGTAAATAGTTTGCACAAGAGAGCAAGGTGTTTCATAGGAAGGAAAAAGTATAAGGAAATTAAATTAGTCAGGGTTAACTCTACCCAGAACCTGAAAAGTTAGAGCGATGAAGAACATGAAATCGAGATTTACTTCCTTATCTCATTTGAATCCCAGAGGATAACAGAAGGGCTCACTAACAGTTAATAAAGATCAGACAACTTAAGTTGTGGAAACCTCTTCAAAGTGTATCTTGTAGAAGCACTCACAAGGAGCATACTGTTGTATACTGATACCCCATGCCTTCTGAGAACTAAGGCAACAAGGTGCCATGTCAAATATAACATCATACTATCAATTACTGGTAAGCATTATTTCTTTGCTTTTAAAAATTTATTATTTTATATGAATTCTTTTTAATTTCTGGGGAGTACCAAAGAATGAAGCTCTTTAATGGACCAGGATTTGAGCTTTTTTTTCCTGTTTGTTTGTTTAGTTCATATTGCAATTAAATATTACATTGATACATTGTCAGCACACACATTTTTTCTGTTTATTTAGCTCATATGGTAATTAAATATTACTTTGATACATTATCAACACACACAAATAAATACAGACATTTTCTTTATAGATAATAATCTGTGATAGTCAGGCTTCTGGGTTTGATTGAATGGGTTTAGAAAGTATGTAGCAAGCAAGAATAAAAACTAATAGCAGACTGAAACAGCAGACAGACAGTGAACCATCATGAAATCAGGCACTTACAATATCCAACAGAGACATCTGGAAAGGCCTGATGGAAAGTGTAAACAACACCAAATTTGGTGCCTACACTATCCAACACCAAATTTTGTGCTTATGTCATCCAGAAAAGTTGCTGGGGAAGACCTGCTGGCAGAGCTATGCTGGGGGTCCCGCTGAGAGTCTTGTGTAGGATAGAGCGTTCTCTCTATAGATGAGCTTCCAGCATCTTGTTTTCACTGAGGCCTTCTTATACCGTGGGATAAACAGTGATGACCTCTGTTGGAAATGCTTGACCTTCTAGGGATTCTTAGCAATGTTTTTTTTTGTTTGTTTGTTTGTTTATTGTTTTTTTAAATATACTGAGATGTTAATTGTTTTCCTCAGAACTAGGGTGCCAGACTGAGCCAGCACAGTTTGGAAGGATACTTGAGATAGACACGCTCAAGTCTGACACCAGGTAGTCTGGTCCTTAGAGTCAGTTCTCAACAAGCACAAAGAACAGCCAGTAATTTGCCAAGATTATTTACATTACATCACATATGTATAGATACATGCATATACCTATATACATACCTCTCCACTTACATTTGATATATATATATATATATTTGGCTTTTCTGGAAACAATAACAATAACAAAATAGTACAAAATCTTCAAAATCTTCCAGTAACTCTTACTTGTTTTGTGTTGCTATAACATATTACTTGAAACTGGGGAATTAATAGAGAAGGGGTTTAGTTTTATAGTTTTGAGTGGTAAGAAGTCCATAACCAAAGATCCTACATGTGGCAGTGGCCTTGGAGCCGTATCTCTCCATAATGAAAGGTGGAGGGTCGAGAGAGCAGCAGAGAGCCCGAAGCCTGCCTTTGTAGCCTTAACCCTTTTATAATTTGCGTTAATCCATTCACGAGAGTGGAGACATCATGCTACAAGCATTTCCCATTAAACTCCATCTCTCAGTCGTATTGGACTAGAGCTGAACTTTTAAACACATGCCTTTGGAGGAACTCATCCTAGCCACCGCAGTTTCCTAACGCTGGAAGGCAGCACTACTCTGGTTAAGCTGAAGCCACACCTACTTGTAGAGCAAACAGGTGTTGTCCATGTGTATCTGTCTCCTCTCTCCATTGTACCACGGCCAGCCTGTCTTTTCCATTCATGTTTCCTGACAGAATTCTGGAACCCTCCGGATATGTTAACTCTTGCCATATTTTTTGAATAGGTATTTTGGGTTGTTTCTCCTAAAGACTCTTCAAATGTAACCTGAGCTCTGAATGACAAGACATCTCTCTCATCTTGTGATTTCTTTTTAAGCCTCTGCCATGCTCTTAGCACAGAAAAATAGGCACTCCATCCACATCTGAAACCTTTTCTCTGGGCTTCTGCATAGAGGGTTTGTAATGTAGACTATCCACAGTGCCGGGTTCCTGCTGAGTTCCCTCTCATCTATCAGAAGTTCACACATCTGAGCCCTTGTACTCCGAGGCAGTATGCAAGGCAGTGAGCATCAAAAACTACATAGCTGACAGGAACTGCCAGTAGCTCTTCACTGAGAGATTTGGAAGTATCAATTACTGTAGGCCCCTCTAAACTAACACTGAGAGCAGGCACAATGGAACCCTGAGGAGAGGGCAGGGACTGAGTATGCTGTCATTAACTCTTCAGAGTGGGCAGTGAAGATCAGGCGTGGAGTAGCTTTCCTTCATGGATGACTGGAATAATAAGAACTCTGTTTGTTTAAGGACTTTTTCTTTTCTGGGAGGAAAATATAGCCTCTGTTCAATAGAAGCACTTGGAGTGCTTGGAGTTAGGGTTGTGTAAGTGATATGCTTTATAGCAACAGCTCATGGAAATGACGAGATCCATTATGGGCGAAGAAATCTGAGGAAATGGTTTAACTTCAATTATTATCAAGTCTGCCTGGTTTTTAGAGTCATAAAATGTTAGACCTTTTCCTCATAGCTCGCTTTTAATGACTTTATTCAAGTCTATGTTTTTTTCCCCCCAGGGTCTAAATGAATGAATCAGACTCACATTAAGTCAGGGCCAGCAAGAGAAATGGGCCCTAGTTAATGAAAGTAATTGCATATTCCAGAAAAACCTTGCTTGAGGTTTTCCATTGTCTTTAGTATGCTAATCTCTAGGTGCTTCAGAAGCAGCACCCCCCCCCCC
>JADRCD010182542.1:0-18866 GCA_019843815.1 Montemys delectorum
CCCAAGCAGCAAGCTGAGAGTGAACTAGGAGTGGCACCTGGTTTTTTAAACCTCAAAGCCTGTCCCCAGTGGCATACTTCCCCAGTAAGGCCATCCTAATCCCACCTAATCCCACCCACACAATGCCACCGACTGGGGACCATGGAGGGACAGTTAACACTCAATCCCCACAAGTCCTGTACAGTCTCAGTACCTAGTAAAAGTTGCTGGCCTCCAAGGACCTTATCCATTAGCTGGGGGCACAACAGTCTTTAAGTGAGCCCATTAGGGCTGGGAAGCTAGTTTAGCAGGTAAAGGTGCTTGTTGCATAAGCCTGGAGACATGAGGTCAAATCCCCAGTAGTCAAGCAAAAAGCCAGGTGTGCTTTTGCGAATGCCTGTAATTCTACTGCTGTGGGGGCACAGACAGGAGGATTCCCTAGGGCTCACTGGTTGCCTTATAATAAGAGACTGTCAATAAGTCAGTAAGAGAGTGTGCCTCAAATAATTAAGGTGGAAATTGATAGAGCCTGACACCCAGTATCCTCTTTGCTCTACACATGCTCACAGGCACACATACCCTCCCTCATACACACAATTTACATTTTTTAAAAGTGCTAATCCCTTTAACATGGCATTCTTATTTAAAAAGACGCCAGGCTAGTGGGGCTGGGAATGACTCAAAGTATAATTGAGGTTCAGATGGAGCCCTTGAGTTACCATTAGCAGAATCTTTGGCCATTTGGTAGCTCCTGAGTCACTGGAGCATCCTGGTTGGGCCATTGGTGGGAGCTGGCTGCCCTGGAACGAGTGTAGCATCAGCAAGGACAGGTCAGCGTGGAGCTGGTGAACAGCACAAGACCACCATAGACACTCTAGTATAGCGGAAAGAGGGGCTCACAGGAAAGGTCACATGCTCTTAAAGATCTGTGGCAGACTGGGGAGACCCTCTCCCAAAGCCAGTTCTCTCCATTTCAAAAGGGACAGAGAGCTGATGGAGCCCAGGTAATAACTTTCACTGTAAAACTTAGCTGGTTAAAATTGTTTACAAAAGGATGAAGACCCATCCTGACCTTGAAAGAACTGATCTACACTCACTAGAAATCAGCTAAATCTGGGAACTTTGTAGGATCAACTGAGCAGCTGGGAGCACAGGGTGACACAGTCACCTACCTGCTGGCTTCTGCGTCACAGTGGGAGCTTGGCTAGCTTCTGCTGTGTGTTCTGGCTGCGTGGAGAGCTATTGCACTTCTGGGTGGCTCTTTCTCAGAGTTGGTGGCCAAATTTGGAACAAACGAGCAGATTTCAGGTATTGTGATGTTGTTATTGTCTTCTTCTTCTTTTTTTTTAAGGTCCTAGAATTCCAGGAAGGGGCTCTGTAGTACCCGAGCGACCATGTGGGCAGACAGTTGGTATTTACCCACTTTGGCCTGGAACAACCCTATACTCAGCTGTCCACCATGTTGGCATGCCTTGGAAAGTCCCTTTGATGGTGAAGGGTGTGGCTCAGTGGCAGAGTACTTGCCCAGTATGCACAAGGTCCTGGGTTCTGTCTCTAGCATTGCAAAAAGAAAAAGTTATTGAGTCACTTGAAAAATTGCCCAGCTAGCAGTGAACTGGATTGTCTTGAACTCTTCTCTTGCTCCAGAATCCTAATGGTGTCCAGGGACAGGAAGAGGCTGAAAAGGGGACTACTGTGATGTGCTGGCTTGTCCATCACACTCTGCACTGGAACTGGGCCCTGTGACCTTGGAGAACTGTGGGAAACAGTGTTCCCACCCTGTCAGCCAAGCAGGGTGGAGCTCTGCCAGGGGAGCAAGTTTACAGCATGCACAAGTTGGGCCTGGGGTCACCAGGCAGAGGTCAGAGGCCAGAGCCAAGGGGAAGCAAGTTCATAGCTTGGGAGACTTCAAATGCTTTTGGTGACATTCTTTATTGGTAAACACAATGAGATACAAACAAAGTAAAAGCCTACACCTCCCCCCGCCCCCGCAAAAAACCCTACATTGATTGTGATTATACATATTCTCATCACCATGTTAAGTCATATACAATATAAAGGAAACAAAATAGAAGGATAAGGAAAAGACCGACCTAGCCAATGTTCTTGTACCTCACTCAGGGGGAACCTGAGGTAACTAGGAAGAAGTTAGGTATTGAAGAGAACTGTAGAACAACAAGGAAAGAAAAAAAAATGTGCCTAATACAGGGTTGGTGCCATCTCCCTGTGCAGCCATGACTGAGGACTGTGTTCTGTTCTCCACTCAGTAGGAACTGATGCACTTGTTTGTTTTTTAAATTTAGCCTCATTGCACAAAAGAATTGGCTCTTTATGCAGCTAGAATTGTCTGGCAATGCCTATAAGATACATATAAAACAATCCAGAGAGAACACTTGTCCACATACCCCTTGAAGATTACTTTTGATGATGTTGACCTCCCTGTGGGAGACTTTCAGCTAGCCTCTGGCTTCAAATCAAATGGGGATCACAGGAAACCCAGAGTAAGCCTCCAGAGGTCTTGGTCCCAAGGGAACATGTGTGGGGTTGCCTCCATGCCAGGGGCTACCTACAAGTATATTACTCTAAGAGAGCCCAGAAAGAGTATGTATGTATATGTGTGCCGGGAAGGGGTGGGTGGCATGGGGGCGGTCAGACATCTCCCATGAGAGAACTTTGTGAACATATCAGGCTCTCGAATACCCTACCCCATACCACAGCTGCTACAACCCATTGCTGGTCCTGTCTACACCCAAATTTCCCATATCATACTGGACCCAGGGAGTGATCTATTCACATATTCAAGATGTACACTGTGTGCTGGGGAGGCAGCTATGTTTATGAAGCCCTTACCAGTAGAGGATAGCCAAGAGTTAGGTAAAACAGCAGAATGCCAGTGCTGGTGGTCAGAGGTGCTATAGAGTCACATAGAAATAAAGTGACAGGCAGAGTGGAGCTCTGAAGAATTCCAAATAATTTATACCAATAGTGTTAAGAGGTGTAGCTCAAAGGGCTTTGCAACTACCATGAGGCCCCAGATATGAACCCCTGCACTGCAAACAGTGATAGCAGCAGCAGCAACACTTCCAGGGGACTTTGTTCCACTGAATGTGGCATAGAAGGAAGAGGGGAGTAGCTTGACCCTGGAGACACCTGATAGTAACCTGGCCGGTAGAGAACTGACACCTGTCTTAAGGTCATGTTGTCACAAGAAGGATATTTCCCATCTGTGGTCTTCCTCTTCAGATCAGCCCCAACCTAATGACTGGGGTGTGGGTGGGGAGGAAATCAGACAAACTCCAGTCCTAGGATTTCTCAAAATTTCTAGCCAGGACCCCATACACTGCCAACTTCCTCCAAATCCAGGAAAATCCTGAAAAATCTCTCAGGGCCCAGAAGAGTCTCCATACAGTGGTTTGATCTCATGAGACCCTAGAACCAGAAAGGACATGAGGAAGGGAAAGGGGAAGGGGTGAAACCTGGACACAGTGTGCAGTCTAGTTGGTACTGACTTAAAAAGAGGTAAGGGAAGGACGGGTGAGGACAGTAACCAAGGAGGGACATGTAACCGAGCATTGGAAGATGTAACCAAGTAACACCCATGTCTGAGAAAGTGGGGGTCATTTGACAGCCAACAAACAATATGCCTAGCATGGCCAGAGTGGGGAGCCAGCAGGCAGAGAAGGCCAGGGTGTGAGATCAGAGGCAGGCAGGCCAGGCATAGGAGGAGCAGGCCATGGTCTGTGCCCTTTGGATCTCATCTAGAATGTGAGGTGAAGGCACAGGGAGCTTGTTTCCACTTACTCCCACTCGGACTAGCTCTTCAATTGTGGAGAAGAGATGAGGCGAAGAGCACGTGGAGCCAGCTAAGGGGCTGGCATATACCAGTGGAGACCTCAGGGGAAGGGCACCTACCTGAGAATGGCCTCAGCATATGACAAGGACTCTTGATGGGGACACCAGGAAGCACAGGATTGCTCTTGACTTCCAGTTCTACTCAGTGGTCCTTAATATTTGTGAAAATAAAATATATATTGCAATTTCAGTCAGTTGCTATAAGTTGCTCTTCCAGAGTTGGGAAGAACAAAATGAGGTTTCTAACTTTTGTGTCTACCATTCAGAGGTTGTAAATAGAAAGGTGGAAACGTGGCCTCTGTCTTGCCAGAGCTGCTTCTAACATTAGAGAGCTTCAGAGCAGTGCAGTGAATTAGGTAAGGACACATCAGCCTCACGCTCCATCTTCTGAGCTGCCTCCAACCCTTTGGAAAGGAAATATGGTAATGACTGAGTCAAGTGTCTTAAGTCAGGAAATAAAACAGGTAACTTCCTTGTGTTTGTCCAAGTCAGGGCTCGTGTCTTGGTGTTCCTCAGATGGATGAACAGAGGTCTGGCCTGGACATTTTTTCCCCACATGTTCCTGGTGTCCACCCCCCACTGTTGAGGCTTGCTTAGCATGTCTGGGGTGCTTTACACATGCTTAGTCTACAACTTGAGTCTCTGTTATTGATGCTAGCTGGGCTCACCTGTCTCTATGTTTGCTTCCAGAGATTGAGATGGTGATCATGAAGCTCGGCAAACTCTCAGAGGTGGCCGTTGCTGGAACCTCAGTGCAGGAACAGAACACCACAGACGAGGAAAAGAGTGCTGCCACGAGCTCAGAGACTGCACAGTGGAGCAGGTAAGCAGCGAGGCAGCCCCTCAGCCTCGAGAAAGGGCAACACATAGTCATGGCTTTCTCCTGCCCAGTATTTGTTCCCAGCCTCTGTCTCTGGCCACCCAGAGACACAAGCTCTTGGCATATGTAAGGGAAGAACTGGCCTTAGTCACATCCTCATACCCTTATTCTTTGACAAGGTGGCCAGTCCAGGACGCTACCACAGTGGAACAGTTGGTAGCTAGGCTGGGTCTAAAGGATGTAGGACATTCCCAGGAAGACCCCCTCATGAGTCAGGCATGGAACTCTCATCTCAACCCCTGATTGCCATGCTCGCCCATGTCTGTGGGGCCTTTGCACATTGTGTGGTTCAGTGCTGCCACCTGTCCCGGTCCTATCGCTCTGACCTGTTGTTCTTACCTCAGAGATGGCTTGTGAAGCTGATCTGTGTGCTTCCAGAACATCAGCTGCTTCTTTCTGTAACCCTGTGGTGATGTGCTCAGATTTGTAGGATCCAATACGGGGAATCATGATCCTGAAACAATAACACTAGCTTTGTGAAAGTGAGGAGAACAAGATGTTTTGTTTGATTTGGGGCCAGATGACTTCTTTTTTTCCTGCATTTTAGAGAATAGGGGCTTCTAAGAGTTGATTGAGTTCCTTTTAAACCTTGGATGACTAAATGGTAACTGTGACCACATAGCTTTCTAACTGGTAGAAGCTGACTCAGGTGACTAAGCTGGGAGGCCCACAGGCCTGAGCCAGCAGGTTTTCTGTGTGTCCTTGAGCCTGAGACGGCATCCCTAGCACCCACTTCCCAGTCTGAGGCTTTGTTTCCCAGAGCATCAGCTAAATCTCGATGTCTATTCCACCATAGAGAGAACTGCAACTGCTGGGATTTCCCTTGTACAGTTTAGCCTACACTCAGGGTCAAGTTAGACCCAAAACAAAATACAAAGAACCCCCACCTCACCCCATCCAATCCCCCCCAAAAGTTGTTGTTTTGGGACTATCTTAGTAAGTAGCTCTCTCTGGCTGGCCTGGAACCCACAGAGTTCCACTTGTCTTTGCTTACTAAGTGCTAGGATTAAAGATGTGCACCATGAACCCTACTCAGCAATCTTTAAAAGATATATAAGTGATGCACCTCCAGAAAAATGTGAAAACTTTTCAGGAGTGCAAAGAAGAAATAAAAGTCAGTGCTCCCAGATGTTCCTGTTTCAGTATCTCTTACTGACTTTTTCAGGACCACTTGTCTTGTCTTATTACTTATCTTGTCTTGACCACTTATTACTCCCTTTTGCTATCTAGTACCAAACCCCAGCATCTTTTCACATCATGATCCCGTTAGTAAACAGATTCTTAGTGGCTTCATAATACTTCATCTCATACATAAATGATAGCTCACCCCCAAGCCCTCCCTTGTTTTGTGCTTGGTCATCCATACTGTTTCCAAGTGCAAATAGAATCCAAATTGCAACCAGCTATCTTACAAGAAATGTTTTGTACTTTACTCTAGTCTCAAATTTGGCATAGTTATTGCTAGAAGCTCATAGAACCCAAATCTGCACATAGCAGAGACGTCTAGAGCTCCCTCCTGGGCAGCAAGAGACAAGGACCCTTAAGGGCTCTGTCCCCTTAAGGTTTTCCTTTTAAGTTTTGTGTATCCCATGTTTATTTGAAACATGACAAATACATTTTTACTACTTATTTTCATTTTTCAGCTTAATGTTTCATGTTATGCATTGTGCAGCTAGGGACTCAGAAGCTATGAGGGCTAGGAGTGCTACTGAGTAGCAGAGCATTTGCCCACCTTGCTCATCAAAAGCCTAAAATATTCAAGAGGATATGAAAGAGTCTGCAGCAAATGGTCTCATTTGAACAGTCCTATTTTCTCTTTTCATATAGTCCATACTGCTACTGTCCACATGTCCTTCCAGTTGTGAAATGCAACCTTGATCACTCTCTAGAGTGCTTGGCTTTCTTGGCCTCTGCCTGACCTCGGCCTGACTTCGGCGTTCAGTGGGGTGGCCTCAGTGGGAGCACAGCCTCTTGCCCCCAAGCTTACCTTGTGCTGTTCTGTTTTCTGTTACTGAAGTCTTGCTAGGCTAGGCCCTACCTTGGGAAGAGCAGCATTTGGGATATGTATTTTCCAGGTTATGGCCACTTTTTATATCTTACCCACAAAGTACAGAAGGTGAGAGACCTTACTATCAATTCTTCTAGTCAAGGAATATTGGCCCAAGAAATTGCTGAGCAAAATGAAATCACAGAGAAGTAGCCTTGAAATATTAAGTATAGTAATCAAGTGCAGTGCATGACCCTACTTTGGGGCCCTCCAGTCAGCCTCCTGGGCTGCAGTGCCTCTGTGCAGTTAAGGAGCATACCGTGGGTTGTATAGAAAGCAGCAGGCCAGCATTTGAACCTAGGCACTCTGATTCTAGTTGTGCCTTCAAACATGTTCATGTTTCTGACGGTGCAGTGCCCAGCCATCTAGGTCTGTTAAACTGCTCCTGTTTTCATCTTTATTCCTTCCATCCTTTCTTTAAAGTAATGATACATGCCTGTGCTGTCTGCCAGTTATGGGAGTATGAAAGAGCAGGAACTCCAGAGACAAACACCAGGTGGATGATTGTCAAGTGACTGAGTCATCTATCCTTGGTCAACTCCCTCTGTTCCCTGTCCCCCCCCCCCCCCCCCGCCCATAGCAGCTTTCCAAGGTCAGAGCCCATCTCTCATTTGTATGGATGTATTCCCAGTGCCTGATTCTGGACCAGCTACATACTGCATTCACCACAAGCTAGTGGCCTTAGAGCTGTAAGAAACAAAGACAGCCAATGTTGTCAGGTGAGAGAGGGAAATGCACACTGTGCCAAAGGCTTATAGAGCTTTCCTCTTTTCCAGACCCTTCCTGGATATGGTGTACCATGCCCTGGACAGCCCTGATGATGACTATCACGCCCTCTTTGTGCTCTGCCTCCTGTACGCCATGTCTCACAACAAAGGTACACATGCTCCTTACCTGCCTAGTGTGTGTGACACAGTGCTGTGTGCTCTGTAGCATCCTTCCTCTTCACTGAGCAAAGTGGGGGAGGGATGCCACGGACTGGGTTTCTTCGGGGACCCCTTGTTCCTCGGGGTGATGAGAGTTTTGGCCTGGTGGGCTAGGAATTTGGCGCATGACAGACAGAAACGACACAAGGGAGTGCAGATTCTGAATGTATTTTCACAAAATAAGACTTAGGCTTATATAGTATACAGAAACAGGGCGAATGTCAGGGATCACGTAGGCAGGTAGCAGTCACAAAGTCAGTAAGAATAGCCAGGTGTAAATGATTTCTTTGGAAGAACAATAGTGCTCTTCCCCGCTGGGCTATCTTGGCAGCCCTAAGCAAACTCTCTTGTGGTCTGAAGCAGGTAAGCATCAGGAGGTCCCATTCTAGCAGCTCCTGGGAATGGTTTGGCTTGTAACACAAACATTAGTTCAGGAAGCTTTTCGACTACTCTCTAGTTTGTAAAGCAATTCTGCCTTGTGTGGTACTGCTCTCAGAGTTCTAACCATGTTTACAGATAGCAATAGTGTTTGATTTCTATCTCTAACTCTGGAGACACCCTGTCTGATAAGGCAGCTTCCTTGTGGGAATCAGTAGGCAACAATGCCTGACCTTTATTGCTAGTTCTAGGGACTCCCTGTCTGCTAAGGGAGCTTCCCTTGTAAAAATTCCAAACTAATAACAGCTAGGAAATCAATCAAGATCGTTGAAACACTGTGGAGGCCAGGAAACAATGTTAAATCTCAATTTTAGCTATAACATATAAAAATAGAAATATAAAAATATTTCTTAGGGTACCTTTATGCCTGAATAAAGAAAGCATGTAGATTTCTCCACAGACTTTAGCAGAGATCAATCTGGACACTTTAGGAGATCTTAGTGACTGGCCACCTCAGGAGACTGGCTCACTGTGACTGGCTCACTGTGAAGCATGCGCCTCAGGTCTATGAACAGGGTTTTTAGACCTGTCATGCAGACACAACTGAAGTAGATGAGTGCTACATTAACAGAGGGCGGGCGGGCGGGCGGGCACTTTGGGAAGGAGGTTCCTCCCTGGCCTCTGAGGCTGACTCCTACAGTGCTCTTCTTTAGCCTCATTACAATTTCTCAGGTGTTTTCTGCAGACTATAGCCACAGGCATTGGTGACTCAGGCATGGTGGGGAAAATTCAAATATGGCTGTCTAACCCAGTGAGGCCAGCTTCCCCACTGTGGCTTTCTACAGACTCTCTCTGCTTTACAATTAACCTAACCAACGACCACTTTCCTGACATCAGAGACAAACCAGTCAAATTGGAACCTTGGGTTTGCTATTTATAATACTTGATGTTCTTGCCGTGGGCTCAGCGCTAAAATAGGCCTGTGTAGAAGTGTAGGTTTCCTTTCTGAAGAGAGCTATGGTTCTCCAGCTTCCCTTGTTCAGACTGTGTGGCCAGGCCCCAGTTCCAATGGAGCTGACAGTTTATTGGCATGTACCAGTCTCTCCCTCAGTGCCCAACGCTAGAAGTTGATTCTGGTGTTGGCTCCCCACAGCCAAGTTTGCAGACTTTCCTCAAGAATATTCACAAGAACTGGAGTTAGCATAGATTGACACACAGTGTCAACATTCCAGGAGGTTTACAGTAAATGTGGTGGGAGGAGATAGAAGTGACCCTCACTAAGACAGCCCGGGGCTGGAGCAGAACTGAATGTTTTTTATTTATTCCTCAATCATTAGTCTTGAAAATTAAAAGTCAGTTGGCAGCACAAGAACATCTAATGGCAAATGCCTCCCCTCTGCTGTGTCCCCAGCCTTCCTGTTCAAGGCAACTTCTTGGTCAGTTTCTCACATGTCCTCTATGAACCTCAGTTAAGAGGACAACCAACTGTACCATAGCGCTTGTGGTGTCTGTGTGGCCTGCTGCTGGGCCTGCTCTCCTCTTGCCATCAGGGTTGACACAGTATTTGACATCTGTGTGGAAATGCCTGCCTCTTCCATGGAGGTGGAAAGGAGAAGCCTCTGAGGCGCCCTTGGGGCGCCTGCCCGGAGCTCAGAGACTGATGAAAGAACCAGGAAAGGACCTGAAGGACTGCTAGAGACCTCAGCGTGAGCACTGGTGAGCCTTCCTGCTAGGGCTCTGATGTGCTCCAACCCAATCCCAAGATAGCTGCAGCTGGTATAGTGCCTGCCTGTGGAATGCTTACTGTTGGCTGGGATGGGATCATAGCACGGTCAGTCCTGGGCTAGGCCCTGTGACTGGGGCTCTCCTTTGGAAGCGCAGTAGCCACCAATGTACGACAAGGCACTTGTTCCCAGAGAGCCTCGCCTTCTTACGTGGCTGTGCTCTCTGGCTGCTCTCTCTTCTCCAAGTCTCCACCTACTGAGTGTGCTGCTCTCTCAGCAGTCCACTCAGAAATCACCTTCTCCAAAGCTATCTCCAGTTCTTCCAAGTAACTCTGAGTCAATTCTACCTGCTGTGAAGTTTTATTGACATTGCTGGATTTGGACTGCTAAGTTTTTTTTTAAGGTTGTTTTGTTTTGTTTTGTTTTTTGAGGCAAGATCTCATGCATCCCAGGCTAATTTGGGATTCACTCTGTAGCTAAGGATCACCTGAACTCCTGATTTTCTTGCCTCTGAGTGCTAGATTACAGGTGTGCATCCTGACTGAGGCAGTGCTAACGCCTCGTCTGTTTAGGTTAGTGCTCTACCAACTGAGCTACAGCTGCTCTCCCCACTATTAAGGATTTCTGTATCTGTGTTCATAAATGATACTGATCTATAGATTTCTTAACAGTTCTCTTATCTGGATGCACTGCAGTTATGTACCTTATGTTTTGAAAAAACTAGTGTTATTGCTGGGTGGTGCTGGTGCACACCTTTAATCCCAGCATTCAGGAGGCAAAGACAGGCAAGGCAGGTCTACAAATTGAGTTCTAGGACAGCCAAGGCTACACAGAGAAACCTTGTTCAAAAAACAAAGCAAGGGGGGAAACTATCATCATTCATCTGGACTTTTGATTGATTGATTAATTAATTAATTAACTAAATTTTTTTACATCCCAACCACAGTTTCCCATTTCTCTTCTCCCAATCCTAGCCCCTACCTCTAACCCCAATTCACTACTCCTCTGTTTCTCTTCAGAAACTGCAGGCCGTGAATATCAACTAGTCATGGCATTTCAAATTGCAGAAAGGCTAGGCACTTCCTCTCCCAGTAGAAGGAAAGGGCCCTAAAAGCAGGCAGCAGAGTCAGAGACAGCTCTGCTCCCACTGTTAGGAATCCATAGGAAGACCAAGCTACACAACTAGAACATGTCCAGAGAGCCTCGGTCAGTCCTGTGGAGGTTCCCTGCTTAGTGGTTCAGTCTCTGTGAGCTCCTGCGGGCCTAGGTTAGTTGATTCTGTGGGTTTTTTGTGTCCTTGACCTCTCTAACTCCTATAATCCCGCCTCCCCCCCTCTTCCACATAATTCCCTGAGCTCTACCTAATGTGTGGCTGTGGTCTCTGCATGTTCCCATCAGTTGCTGGGTGAAGCCTCTCGGATGATGATTGGGCTAGACACCAATCTCTGAGTATAGCAGACTGTCATTAGGAATCATTTCGTTGACTTTTCTTTGTTTCTTTGGTTTGTTTGTTTGTTTGTTTTGCCAGTCATCTTTGGTTCTATCCTAGGTCTCTAGGCTATCCAGCCTTTGGGTCCTGGCCCTCCAGACAGTGTCAGGGGTGGGTTTCCTCTTGTGACATGGGTCTCAAGCTGGGCCAGTTGTTGGCTGGCCACCCCCCCCGCCCCCCCCCCCCCCCCCACACACACACACACAATTTCTGGGCCACCTTTACCCCAGCACTTACAGTTCAAAGGTTTTGTGGCTAGGTTGGTGACCCAATCACTCTACAGGAAGTCTTACCTGATAGCAAGATTTGGCCAGTTCAGGCTTTGTGTCCCCCATCGCTAGGAGTCTTAGCTAGGGTCACCCTCATATATTCCTAAGAATTTCCTTTGGATTAGCTTTCTAGCTTGTCCTAGGAATGCCCCTGATTCCAGTGGTCAAAGGATCTTCTATGAGATTTTTTTTTTAAGTTTTGAGAACAATTATGTAGCCTTAGCTGGCCTCAGACTTGCAATCTATCCCTCTGCCTTATCTCCAAAGTGTTGGGATTGCAAGCGTGCCCCAACACGCTCAGCTAAAGGAAAGTTTTAACCACTGAGTTTCTCCGTGGAGATGTTAAGAGTATCTCTTTTGACTGAGCTTTGGTGATTGCATCTTTCAAAGTATTTTTCCATTTCATCTAACCTGTTAAATTTATTAATACAAATTTGTTCATGGCTCTCCTCTGTCATGTTGCGTTGTCTATAACATCTTAGTCTGGGCCCCTGTCTAGTTTATGGTATTGATAATTTGGATCATCTTTGTTCTGACAACTCTGGCTAGAGGATTATCAATTTTACTGACATTCTAGATGGTTTTCCCAGTTCACTGATTTCTAGTCTTAAATTTATTTCATATAAATTTATTTCATTTATTTATTTCTTTTGCTTCCTACAGATTTAATATCTCTTCTGTGGCTTCTTAAAATAAAAGCTTAGATTATTGTGTGTGTGTGTGTGTGTGTGTGTGTGTGTGTGTGTGATGCATTCATCGCTGTTTCCAGAGCACTGTAGACAGACTTGGCTACCTTACAGGTTCCTATTTCTGCCACCCTTCTTTACCCTAATCTCTCCCAACTCTCCAACACTAGGTAGAAGAGAAAGAAGGCTAGAGGGGAAAGCGGGTGTTAATATTGTTAGACTATTTCCTGTTGATTGGGGGCATTGAGTTCCTTGGGGCAATTTTGATCTTTGTCATCAAGATATCTCCAAAAGGAGGAGCAGTAGTAGTTGCAGCCCCTCTCAGGACTCTAGCATTTTTTATACACTTTCATGAGTCTTCTTAATTCCAAAGTCACACATTTGTAGATCATCAGGAGTACATATGGTGTACATACTTGCATGTATATGGGCAAAACATTCATATACATAAAGTAAAATAAGTAAATTCCAAAAAAATTAAAAGAAGTTGACCAACAGTTTCCTCAGGGTGTTATTAAGCCAACATGTTCTCCAAATGTGCATTAAGCAGTGCACTTAGCCTGGAGTTAACTTGTTGTGTGCACAGATTCTAGGCAGACCCTTAGCATCCTTGTAGTTGGGAAGCCGAACAGGAGGTGAGAGCCTGCCTGCAGGAATCAGGGATGATTTCTGGACTATTCTTGGACCATGTGTTCTAGGAAGAAGTGTCCAAAACGAAAGCTAGCAAAGGACAGAGCCACAGGGTGCACAGAGCCGGGAACACATCTGCCAGTGGTCACATATACACTAGGGTGGGAAGGCAGCATGCTTCAAGCCAGGTGCTTCAAGAAGCCAGCAGGCTGGAGTCATCCTAGGAGGAAGCGCAGTGGCCCAAGAGCTCTGTTCTTGTGAGCCATGGTGGTTATAGAGCCAGTTGAGCCAGCAAGTTTCACACCTACTCTGCATCTCTCAGGATGGATTCTAGGCCAGCCGGAGCCATGCAAGATGTGGACAATGTAAAGACTGGTGAAATCTAGCACATGCCCCAGGCAAGGCACTGCTAAATGAACTGGGATGAGTCTGACCAGTCATATCCAAGTGAACAAGAAGAGAAATCAAGGCAATGGGAAAGGGAAGTAGGAAGTGAGAAGTCAGAGCAGAGAGTTGTAGAGGTCGAGCTGGGTACCAGCCAAAGCAGCCAGGGAAGGCTTCTCCAGTGGACAGGACAACTTAGAACAGAGCCAGAAGAGTGCCATGGACTTAGCTCTGTAAGGATGAGCAGACTGCTCCAGGCAAAGGGCCTGCGGTAGGGAAGTACAGACAGTCTAAGAGCAGTAAGTAAGCCTAGTGAGACTGGCCAGGAAGGCATGCAAAGAGAATCAGATATGCCAAGTATAGCACGAAAACCCTAGAGAACTTAGAAGCAGGAACATGCCCTCAGAGAGGCTGGAGAGATGGCTTAGCAGTTAAGAGTACTGATTGCTCTTCCAGAGGACCCAGGTTTGATTCTCAGCACCCATATGGTGGCTTACTACCATCAATTAACTATGCAGGCAAGATACATGAACATATAAAATAAATAATTTAAAAAATAGATAGGAGAAAAACGAAAGAGAATATCCTCAGATGCAAATTTTCAGAGGAGCCTCTAGCTCTTGGGTTTTTCAGAGTAGGGAGTGAGCTGCTGGAGAGAAGCTGAGCAACTCATGAGGAAGCAGTGGAGATCGCGTGGGCTGCGGAAGTGGAGCTGGAAGATCTGTCACAGACTTTGGAATCAGAGCAGGCTATGCCAGTAGGCTGGACATCAGAATTGAGTGTGAAGGGTGCAGGTCTAGCTAGAGGATGAGTCAGTGGGGACCCTACAATTGCTAATGAGACAGGGGAGGCTCACAGCTGAGGGCCAGGCCTTCCTTTTGATGTGGATGGGAACAATCTGGGTGATAACTGATTTCCTGACTCCAGTTTCTCTGGACAAGTAGTGATTAGAACTAGTAAAATTGGGCCATTTAAAGAAAATGCAAAAGCTTGTTAGACACCAGAGACCTGACACCCTGGGGAAGCTGCTGATGGAGGGACTGCTGCACATGGTGTGCCAGCCTGGCCACTGCACACAGGGACTGCCTCTGGTGGCTTTGAATGGTGGCTGTTTGGCTGACTGGCTTTCTGGTTAACTACATTTGATTCCAGCTTCCCTTCTCCATGTCCTTTCCCCTGAAACAGGCCCCAAATAAGATGTTCTCTTCTTAGTAGATATTTTCCCCCTTAGAAGATAATTTCAGCCTGAAAGCCTTGTTAATAGAAACCAAATGTGAGCTTAAGCCTTCCAGTAAATCTTAATAGATGAGACACTGCCCTGAAACGAAGGGCCCACGATGGGAAGGGTTGTCTGATGGAGGAAGGCGGTGGCATGATTCAGCTGGGCCACATAATAAATTCTGGTTAGTATCTGTAAAAGAAAATGCAGCCTTCACCTTTGGTCAATTCTGAGTGGAGGCTGTATACTGGGCAGCTCTGTAGTCCTAGCCTCTCCATTTCACTCTTTGTCCTACCCCTCACCCACTGTTTACCCAGGAGGCACTTTGGGATTTGTTTTGTTTTGCTAAGAAGTTCCTGGAACACCACCCAGAGGTATGGAAAAGCTGAAAAGTGGGCGACAAGATTGTGGGGATGAGAGCTGGCAGATACCATTTTGCAGATTGCCGCTGACACAAGCTCAGAATGGGAAATACATTAGAAACTGACAATCCGCTTAGCCCTCAGAACAGTTGTCCAACGTTTGCCAGTGCTGCCAGTGCTGCCAGTGCCTATGAGACTTGAGCTAGGAGAACCTGAGATCACAAACAGCAGAAAACTGAGTGGACATGTTCTCCTGCTCACATCTACTCCTCGGTCAGGTCTCCATCTCCTTCCTTTGTCTAGCTTTGCCAAAGGTGTCGTCTACCCTTGACCTGCGTATGTACTGCAGCTAAGAAGAATCTAAAAGTCAGAGCTGGGAGGGAAGCTTGTCATAGCCACAGTGTGGAGCCATCCCTTTCCTTTCTCTTCTGGGCTCTTTGAATTAGTTAATTTTCTTGAGGCACTTAAGACTTGAGCAAACAGGACAAAATCTTATTCCAGAGGCTTATCTCAGACAGAGGGAAACGACTGGCAAGGAAGCTATAGCTCATTTGCCTCAGAGCCTGCCTTTCGGTAACTGAAAACCATACTGCATCTCACATTTTACATACATGCCCTGCCATGCTGTGGCATTGACGAGAATAGTGAAAGTGAAGGATTGACTTCAGGTCATGGTTTAGAAGTTCATTGTGGCTGGAGCATAAGGCAGGTTATCACATCGTATCCTCTGTCAGGAAGCAGAGCACTCGAAGTGGTCATCCCTCCTCTGCTAAACCTCTGTGGAAACGTCCGCCCAGACAGATCCATATCTGTGTCTCCTATGTCATTCCAAATCTAGTCAAGGGGACTGCGAAGGTGAACCATCATGGACCTTATTTCTTCACCACCATCAGACAGTATTTTGTTTCAGTCAGGTAGTTAAAATCCCAAATCAAATGCTTCTCTTCACACTGGCTTCCCAAGACTATTCATAGTAATGATGCACTGCTTGTCACAGAAAACCAAACCGAACCCAAGCCTGTGTCTCTCTTCTGGCCTGTGTCTCCTGGCCTGTGGTTGGACTGTCCTCAGCTGACCACCTGCTTGGGACCTTGTTTCCACAGTTGCTTGTGTGGTAGCCTTGCTTCTGGCCAGGTGTCGTATTGTAGTACTTTTTTGTTTCTTAGGTTATTGTTGATTTGTTATTGTTTTTGTTTTACTTGTTTGGTTGTGTTTTTTTTTTGGTTTACTTTTGGTTTATTTTGTTTATAGTTGGCCAGAATTGATTTCAAATAATTAATTAACTAAAGTCTGGCAAGATGGCTCATCAAGTGAAGGTACTTGGTGCCAAGCTTAACAACTCATGTTTGATCCCTAGGACCCACATGGTAGAGAGAAAGAGCCAGCTTTCATAGGTTGTCCTCTGGCCACTACACTTATGCCACCATAGTAGATAGAATTAAAATCTTTAAATAACAAGATGAGTTAACTCAATGAGTAGGTGGCACATAATCTGCAATCCCTACCATTTCAGAAAAGTGGAGAGTTGTTGGTCAGTCTGAGGCTACATTTGAAACCTGTCTTAGTCTGGGTTTTTATTTCTGTACAAACATCATGACCGTGAAGCAAGTTGGGGAGGAAAGGGTTTATTTAGCTTACTTCCACATGGCTGATGATCACCAGAAGAAATCAGGACTGGACCTTAAGCAGGTCAGAAAGCAGGAGCTGATGCAGAGGCCATGGAGGGATGTTCCTTACTGGCTTGCTTCCCCTGGCTTGCTCAGCCTGCTCTCTTATAGAACTCATGACTTCCAGCCCAGAGATGGCACCACCCACAAGGGGCCCTACCCCCTTGATCACCAATTGAGAAAATGCCCCACAGCTGGATCTCATGGAGGCACTTCCCCAACTGAAACTCCCTTCTCTGTGATAACTCCAGCCTGTGTCAAGTTGACACACAAAACCAGCTAGTACAAAACCTTTTTCAAAAATACAAAAGCTACCTCCATTAAGATCTAATCCAGTGACCTGTGAGTTGAGAATAGTATGACAGTATACTGTCAGTGTACTGATAGTATGGCAGGAAGAGGGAAGAGTGAAAGAATAGGATCTCATAATATGGGCAGAAAGGTAGAAAATGGAGTTCGCTCTGGCTTTTGCTACCTCTGGGGCCTTAGCAGGCTTCTTCTTTGAGCTCATTTTATGAAGACTATTTTATTCATCTCTTTTTCCTGTGCTGGGGTAGAAGCAGGGCCTTGCAGGCACTAGGAAGAGCCTCCACAATATGATTGTGCCCTTCCTCTAGAAAAGACCGTTTGCCTATAGAACTTGAGCTTTTTGATTGATTAGTTGTTTGGTGTCAGGTTTTGGCACTTGATGAGATCTATTTGAGAAACACTTGATTGGTGTTCAAGGGCTCTAGCTGCTTTCAGGATTGTTGCCATGTGTGGTGGTGTGTATTGCTGCACATACCTTGAGAAGTGGGGCCTAGGTAGAGAGATGGATTCCAAGGAACAGAGGTCTTAGAGGCTGCAGGAGAGGCATCAAGGCACCTGACACTTAGTGGAAAGAACCAAGATCTTCAGAGGCTCTAGTGTTGCCAGGGTAGAAACCAGAGTAGAACCTATTCTACTGCCTTTCCCTGGGGCCCGTGCTATGCATCCAGAGCTGGGAGCAGAACCAGACATGGAACTTACCTTGAATGGCCTGGGAGATGAAAGCTGGCTACCCAAAGCACAATGAAGGTGAAGGCTGCTACTTCTTCCCACCCCACTGGCGTCCCACCAACTTCCTGTTAAGGGCCCCTACCTCAACCCTCCCCGCTGTATATAGACTATAATTTGGGGGTGAAAGTCTTATCTGTTCCCATTCTAGCTCCCAAATAATTGGTACAAAGATCTTTTAGGTTTCTTAACAAACTGCAAGCCAAGGTTGGGCAGGTTCTGAGCTATTCTAATCCTCTAAGCTATCGTATTTCCCAACCATGTGGTTCTTTACCTTCAATCTGAGTCTCACCCTGGCTTGCTTTGCTCCCTGTGTGTCCTTCTGTGGAATCTCTGGGTGACCTGCTCTTCATACTCACCAGGACTTCCCCTGGGATCTCTCCACATTGTCACCTCTTTTCCTTCTTCCTTTCTCTGTACCTGGGACCCCCTGACTTAGACAGCAAGTGCTGCCCCATTATATTCTCTGCCCAGCCATAAGCTGATCAGCTCGTATTAACCAGTCAGAGATAATTGGGGTCCATTCTTTATACAACATTGATACAGGAGATGTTCAATAATTAGTGCACAAGACCGCTCCCCAACAACTGTGCCTCAAAGTTTACCTTCAGAAACATGGAGCAGCCAACCTTTAAGAGCTTCACCAGAAAAATTCCTTCTTTGGCCTCCTGCAGCCTGACTTTCACTTCTCTTGAGTTAGATTTTCTTCTACTTCTTAGTCTTCTTTTACAACACACACCAAATAGAAGCATATTAGTCAGGTTGCAACTACAAATTCCCACAGGTGCCTCGTAAGAGGTGACAGTGACAGCAATGCCAGCAATGCCAGCGGGGATAGAGTTACTATAATCAGGACCCTGTTTGCTTGGGCCATCAGACTAGAGTTCTAAAGGCTGTTTCAAGACAGAACTGCCTCTCACTCTCTGCAGCCAGTGAGATAACCAGCCCAAGGGCACCTAGGAGCTTTTGGAGAGGTAGTGACTTGCTGAGCCCTGGAATGCAGCTTTCAGAGAGGGCTACCCGTTTGGGTGGTGCCACCACACCACCCTAACTGGATCTCAGCCACCTTTAGAGTCATCTCCAACAGAAATGAGGAAGCACAGAATCACTCTGAGCCCTGATTCCCTCAGCAAAGGCCATGTGGGCCAGAATGAGGGGTTCAGGCTCTGGGAGCCTGGCAGATGTCGGGAGAGAGCAACATAGAAGTCTAAGGAAGGCTGGAGCAATCCTAAAACGGGCCTCCCTGTGAAAACACAAGCCCTGGCTCCTGCTGACCTACATTCTAGGGGCCTGTCACCGTCCTCTGTAAGGGAGCAGCTGATGGTGCAGAGAAAGTGTG
>JADRCD010182544.1:0-10555 GCA_019843815.1 Montemys delectorum
ACACGAACAAAGAATTACATGAAACGTGGAAAAGTCTGGTTTGGTGGTTTGTCTCTAACAGTGTTGCCAACAGTTGAGACTTAGACTAGAAATGGAACATATTTTTATATGCCTCCTTTTCTTGATATTTTATCAAGAAAATGTTGAAAATTCAAGTATACTTAGCAGCTACTGAGTTATATATTTTGTGTGAAGCTAATTTTTCAAAGAGAACCTTGGGAAAATTCTGTAACATTTACATGTTTGAGCAAGGTACATTTATGAGTCAATGGAAGAGCAACGTCCAAGTCCAGAAAGACAATGGAATCTGAGTGTCTGGTTTGGATTGGCCATTTTATCCACCTTGCTTTATAATCATTGCAGTAATGTAGGGAGCAAGGTTATCATTTCCATTTTACAAATGAAACAAAAGCTAAGAGTTTGGCTCTAACTTCAAGTGTATCTTAGTATCATTCTCTCTTAGTGCCATCAAGAGATCTACTTAAAGTGTTTGAATCATACGATGTCAGGACTGAACCTTTATCCAGTTTATATGTTTCTCATGAGTTGGTTTAATCATTTTTGGATGCCTTCATTGTTATCTTCCATAGTACTGTGTATCTCCTCAGTGTTCATGTTATTTTCCACTGTCTGGTTAATGATGCACAGCTTGATTTTCTAAGGTGGACAGTATTCATCTGGGGTTTACTTAAGGCTGGCTTCTATGCTTTGTTCCCCAATCTTGCAGGCAGCTGGCGATGCTATTTCTGACATGTTGGTGATTGAGGCTGTCCTGGCTCTGAAGGGGCTGACTGTACAGCAGTGGGATGCTATTTATGTCGATCTTCCTAACAGACAACTCAAAGTTAAGGTGAAGAGAATGTGAAACCATCTTTCTGAACATAGCTGTTCTTCCAGTCTTCCAGGCCAAGTGTTTCATGAGTGGGTTATATTTCATTATATGTACGTTCTACTTAGGAAGTAAGGCCTTATAACAACTGTTTTCTGTACACTTTAAAAAATAAGTTATTCTTGCTGGGCGGTGGTGGCGCACGCCTTTAATCCCAGCACTTGGGAGGCAGAGGCAGGCAGATTTCTGAGTTTGAGGCTAGCTTGATCTACAGAATGAGTTCCAGGACAGCCAGGGCTACACAGAGAAACCCTGTCTCAAAAAAACCTAAAAATAAATAAATAAATAAATAAATAAAAATAAATAAGTTATTCTATGCTCCCACTTTATAGAATGTGAGGGATTACGTGCAAATATGCATCACTTAAAAATATGAACAAATTTAAACAAACAAAAGCACAAAAATTATGTAACCAGCTTAAACAGGTTTCTGCTTTCCTGTTCATTTTCACATCCAAGGCCATACTATTTTGAAGCAAAACTGAGATCAGAAATCTTATCATTTCCCAGGGACCCAACTACCAACCAAGGGCTATACATGGTGGGACTGAATGTTCTGGCAGCATGTGTATAGTAGAGGATTGCAAATTTGATCATCAATAGGAGGAAAGGACCTCGGCCTTGTGAAGGTTTTGTGCCCCAGTGTAGGGGAATGCCAGGGCCAATAAGTGGGAGAGGGTGGGGTCGCAGGCATGGGGAGGGGGGAGGCAACAGGGGTTTGTTCTTGTTGTTTTTGTTTGTTTGTTTGTTTGTCTGTTTTTTGGAGGGGAAACTGGGAAAGGAGAAATTTACATGTAGATAAAATATCTAAAAAAAAAAAAATCTTATCATTTTAACTGAAAATGTTGCTTTGGAATTAAATTTTAGCTTACAATCTTTTTTTGAGACTAGGTCTCATGTAGGCCCAGGTAGGTCTCAGTCTTTACCCTCCTGGCTGAGGAGTGGAGCTAGTGTGAGCAGCAGCAGAGAATTCTCTAAATGCATTTCAGATGAGTCCATATTTGATTTGTATCCACCTACACTGTCTTCAGTAGAATTCTATGGGAGATAACTAGAAATAGGAAAGTCAGAGTTCAGAGTGAAGTGACTGCTGAGGATTTGCTTTTTACATATTTAGGAGATTCTTACCATAGCTCTCTTATAATAACTTGCTGCTTCTTGCAGGGCATGGAAGTTATCTGATCAGTCCTGGGGCCAGACAATAATTATTGGCCATTATTTTAATGGCAGCCCTGAGACAGTATGTGGGAATGTTCTGTTTGGCTAAAGGTATTTTTTTGTATATTGAAGAATTTTTTCTTAAAAAGTTGTATAAATGTTTAAAGTTGCATGGCACCCAGTAGTGGTGGGGCATGCTTTTAATCCCAGAGCTCAGGAGGCAGAGACAGGCGGATCTCTGAGTTCAAAACCAGCCGGTTCTATAGAGCAAGTTCCAGGACAGATAGAAACTGTCTTGAAAAACTAAAACTAAACCAGGAAATTGTATTATTGCCATTTCCCGTTCATTGCTGCACACTGTAGTATGGTAACCTGAAATGCCAGTCGTCTGTTACTCTGTGGGCAAGACTATTTTGAACAGGTTAAGCTTTAGAAAGTGAGTCTAACATAGTAACACATATAACATGTTTGTGCTCAGGTTGCAGACAGGAGAGTTATTAGCACCACGGATGCTGAAAGACAAGCAGTTACTCCACCAGGACTCCAAGAGGCAATCAATGACCTGGTGAAGAAATACAAGCTTGCTCGAGCTTTTGTACGGCCCTCTGGTACTGAAGACATTGTCCGAGTATATGCAGAAGCCAACTCACAAGTAAGCTGGGATCAATCTATTGACAGAGTTTGAATCAAGGAGGAACACAGGAAAGGAGAAAACACTATCTGTGTTTGGATCTCACTATGGCTTTTCTGAGATCTGTGAATACAGTCCTTTAGTATATGAAGATTGAAAAATCAATGAGTTCAGTGGGAGGTACATCGTTAAACAATTTGACATCTCCTTTAATTTATTCCTAAACAGTGTTCTTTATTGCAGATTCTTGAGGGTGTGTTCTAGCTGTGCAGGAATAACTAAAATAAATCCTTAGTTTAGTTTGACATGTGCTGATTTTAATGTATTATAGATTATTCTTTTTCTGCTTTAAAACTGTAGTTTGTGGAAGCAGCCAGTTTTAGTATTTCCAAATCAACTGATAATGCTTTTCTTTCTGGACTTTTGAATTACTTTTCATATCTTTCTTTAGAGAAATAAGAATAAGAATAATCTTTCTTATTCTTACTCTATACCTGTATTTTCTGCAATTTTATCATTTGCTTTTTATCTATACTGTATTTGAATGTGGACTCAGGAAACATCAGTAGTTACTTTTTACATGTTAATGAGTATACAATGTAAATTCTAAGAATTACTTATGGAGGCTTGGTTTTAAGTTACTTAATTTTGGAATAATTATAAACTCAAGAACTGAAAATCTTATTTAGAAGAATCCAACCCACTTTCTATTTAATTATGGGCTTTGGAACTTATTACTGAAAGATGAAAAGGAAGTTATTTGCATAACTCTCTGAAACAGAGTCAGGAAGCATCCTCTAGAATAGCCAGTAATGGATGCAGGCACTGTGTCTCTCACTTAATCTTATTGTGATTTGCAGGAAAGTGCAGATAGACTTGCCTATGAAGTGAGCTTGGTGGTGTTTCAGCTGGCTGGAGGCATTGGAGAAAGACCACAACCAACTTTCTGAAGATAAATTTTATATTCTTGGGAGATGGACTTCTAAAATGTTTTTATAACACTTTATAATACTGGCAGTACTAAGGCATTTGTAATCATGACATTAACAAGTCATGCATGTTAATGGATTATTTCTAGATATGTTTTTAAATGCTATCAGGAAAAAAATGTTTAGAAGCTCTAAATCTTAGACTTGGGAATGAAACTTACCTCTGATTTTAATCTATATTAAGTTTTAATAGTTCATGTGTCATTAATTTTACAGGGTATGAAGTGAATTCATGTAGGGTACTGGGAAATTAAACTTTACTACCAACTTACTCTCTGCAGTGCCTTTACGATTGCTTACCTAACCAAGATGTTTTGCAGCGCTGACCTACCTGGTTCCGATGGGGAGATTGTGTGTGACCTGATTATCCATGTGGATCTTAATGTGAGGAAGAAATGACTGACTTGTTTGCTTAGCAGCATCAGAACTGGCAGGTGGCCCATCTTTCATTGCACTGACAGAGCTCTGTGCTGTGCTCACTAGGGTGTGTGGCCCAGGCTTCAGCTACTCTAGTGCTCAGGGGAGGGATACAGCTCCATCTTATACATGAAGTCTCTGACAATGAAGTGACCATTCTGATACTAGGACATTATTAACCACGGAAGAAAAACAACTTAATTAAATGAGGCTTGAGACCAAGCAGGAAAAAAGAAAATGTGGTGTGTATTTTGCAGGTTTAAGAGAACCCCAGACAGTGAAACAGTGGACTATATATGCAAATATAGACCTCATAGGCACCATCGTCGGTATGAGCCACCCATATATTTAAACTTGATTCAGGCCACATTCAGACATAAGCTCTTATTTACAAATATTTAAATTAAATACAACCTGAATAATGCTTTGTTACATATACACATATATATAAGAAAAAGAAACTATACAGCTCAGCCGTGTGTTTAAGTACTGTGTTTCCAGTTAGGCTCTGGAGACCCACTGGTGGGAGTCAAGTCTTTATGACTCCTTCCAGAAAATCCTTTTCTATCATCTCTTCAATTTTTTGCCTGGCTTTGCTGGAAAATGCTTTGTGATTCTCCAGTTTCATGTCCTTGTTTGGGAAGGAGTTTGAGTAGAGGATGGGGCTCCCTGAGTGTCCTCCACACCGGCTTGTGACTTTGCTATTGAAGACTTGGCTGAGGACATTGAAAAATGGCAGAAGCTGCTCCATGTTGCGCATGGTGCAGAGGGTAAGCAGCAAGTGCCCTGGTTCCCAGCCCAGTGTCCTTCCTGAGGAGTCTTCCTCTGGGTTTTTCTGCAAAAAAAAAAAAAAAACAAAAACAAAAAGCGAGTTGTTACTAACAGGCAATGTATATTATGTGAAAAATGGATACAAATGCCAGTATCAAGTCTTCGTTCCAGACTTGATTAAGGTCCACTGGTTCTGAAGCCTTTTAGTGCCATTTGCTAATTTCATATCAAGGCACTGAACTACTGTTTTGTAGTAGTTTTTGACTAGATTAAATGATCTGAGACAAACAAAAAGATTCATATAAATCTAAGGATGTCTAGACTCTAGAGGTCTTTATACACTTTACTGCTGATAAAGTAATTAATTTATGGCCTAAATTTGCCATAAGGTGGTCACAGGGTTAAGAGAGCATACTTATTGTCAGAACTTTTAGTATAGAGAGATGAGGGATTGCCCTAGATACAGGAGGGAAGCTGGCCCTTGAGTAACAGGGACTGGGCTATGTACAGGTTCTACCCTTTATTTACTGTGCTGCATACAGAGTACTCTTGGTGATATCATGGCAAAAACTTTTCTTTGCAGCCGGGAAGTCAAATGAGAATGTATGTAAAAACTGTCCACTAAATACCAACACCAATAATTTCTATATATTAAGACAGTGTTACTTTAAGTTGGATGTGGCAATACATGGCTTATAATCCTAGACTTGGGAAGATGAGGCAGAGAACCTTGAGTATAAGATATAATAAGATCTTGTCTCAGGCTGGAGAGATGGCTCAGTGGCTAAGAGCACCAACTGCTCTTCCAGAGCTCCTAAGTTCAATTCCCAGCAACCACATGGTGGCTCACACTACCTATAATGGGATCCAATGCCCTCTTCTGGTGAGTCTGAAGACAGCAACAGTGTACTCATACACATAAAATAAATAAGTAAATCTTTAAAACATGAGTGTTTCCTGGGCCCATTTGCCTGAAATACCTCTAAAAAAAAAAAAGATCTTGTCTCAAAGACTGCAATAAATGATATCTGTTCCTTGGTTACTTTAAGAACTCAACCAAGAGATACCAAGAACTACAGGAAGTCTACCCATAGAAAGGACTGAATGAATTGAAGGTGTTAGCACTTGCAAAATCATACATTACAGTAGAACAGGGAAAACATAACAAGAATAGGAAAACCAGGAAGGACAAGTCAGCTTGTTATATTCATTCACAGGTGGTATTCTCTTGGATATTGCTAAGAAATTGACTTTATCTGGTTTTCTTTTTATCAATTTCCAAAGGTGATCCCAATGTTATTTCTTTATTATGGTCTTCAAGATGAAAGCATTTTAACACTGAGCTATACTATCAGCCTGTTTGCTTTAAAATCTGAAGGAAAACAGGCTATAGTAGAAAGTGCCATAAGTAAGCAAGAGGTTTAAAAATGAGAAATAGCAGGCTGGAGAGATGGCTCAGTGGTTAAGAGCACTGACTGCTCTTCCAGAGGTCTTGATTTCAATTCCTACCAACCACATGGTGGCTCACAACCATCTATATATGGGGATCCAATGCCCTCTTCTAGTGTGTCTGAAGTGGTGACAGTGTACTCATACATATATAATAAATCTTTAAAAAAAAAAAGAGAGAAATAGCTGTTGCTTAGTTTATTTATAAGCAATGATTTAGCCTCCAATGTAGATGAAAGGATAAACACGGGCTTTCATTATCAACAAATGCCGTCACAAAGTTCCTGGTATACTATATTGCCTCTAGTCTCCTAAAAATCAAACTGCAAGTAAATGTCAAGCAAAGGGTAGATAAAGATAAATTTATCCTGAAACAAAGTAAATGCTGCTTACAGCCTTTATAGCTAATTTTGAAATACAAGACAATCATGGTAAAATTACTTTGTATATTTCTATTGAGATTTTCCTTTAAAAGTGTGAACCTTCCCTCACAGCCCTGAGCTCTTAGCCAAGAAAAGCACACGTTTCAGTGTACTTTTTGTTCTTATGTACCTGTCCTCAATACTAAATAACCAAACATCTCCATATAACCTTGCCTCCTTTGACTTTACAAGTGTACAGGTGGAGTGTGCCTTCCTTCCTGTTTACCTCTCGCAGCTTTTGCTGCCATATTATATGCATCAGCAGCCACCCTCACCTGATGCTTGGCCATCTCCAATCCCTCCAAAATCTTAAAGTCCTCCTTGTCCTGTGGAAGGAAAGAGGAGAACTCATAGCCTTTGTTCTGGTAAAAAGTATGTTTGGCCATGAAGACCTTGTTTAAAGGGACTGGGATGGGAAAATACTTTCTAGTGCAAAGAGCTGTCTTATCTATAGGCCATTTTGGAGGATATCAGAGGGCATGGGCCTAGAGTTCCATGAATGTTCACTGTATCTGGATTTCCTCCTCAAATCCTGTGATAGAAAAGGGAAAGTTTTGTCCTTAAATCCTGGATGGACTTAATTAACCTGGATGGTCCATAACTTTGACCTTCTATTTGGCTCCTAAAGAAGCAAGTTCCTCATGTTCTTTAAGTAAAGCTCCTAATTACTTTCTTCCCTTTTGCTCTGTAGAAAATCAAATACAGCTTCATTGCTGCTGAAACAAAACCATGTGAGTTCATACAGACCTAGTCTCAAAAACCATCACAGGAGCCTCAACTCTATGCATTGGGAAGAGTCTGAACTGAGGAAATGACAGGTATTAACAAAGGCCCAATGGTCAGCATGCCATTTGCATTACCCCTCTGCCTCAGGGCAAAGACTGGCAGGTTAGCCTGGTCCTTATTTAGTTATAAAGGATTCAGGGCATGCTATAAACTACAGAACTTAACTAATATACTTTATTTATGAGATAGGTTTTGGTAATTTTCATTTTCTCCTAATTTCCTCCATATAGATGGTTTTTTAAAAAATGTTTTAGACACTTGTATTTTTGAGTCCCTTCATTAACTTTCTAATTAGTAGTCACATTTAGTAGATAGCTTTATTCTCAGCAATGTTTTTAAAACTACAGGGAGCAGGAATAGGGTGGATATGCAAAACTGAAACATGGCATAATAAGACTATAGAAAATATTATTAAAGAACTCCATTTAGCTAATTCAATTTTCATGAGGTATTTCTGTCAAGTTTATTAAAACTTTAATATGTGTTGATCTTTTCATTTTCTGGTTTCCTTTTTAAGCTAATTTGACAGGCTTGTTCTGCAAACACCCTGAGCACTGCTCTCAGTCAGCTCACATCTCATGTTCACCATGGAATCAACCTGACTCTGAACACACTGAATTCTCAGGTTTGTCTCCAGATTACTTACAGGCATTGGTTCCACTGGTTTCACTCATTTTGAAAGTAAATAACATTATTTAAAAATAATGTTATTAAAGATTTTCTTTATCTTTTTTTAAAAATTGAGTATGATAAACAGATTTCTTAAAAATAAATCTTCAAAACCAAGAACTTATTTTTCCAAATAAACTTGATAATATTCTTAGTTTTACAAGAAACATTTAGTAAGTGACTTACAAATGCAAAATTTAATATAGCAGTTACATAATAAACATTTAGTAAATGACCCATGAATGCAGCATTTACTATTAGCACAGTTATAGAATACACAAAAAAAACCAGAAAACAACAGTAACATAATAAGAACCCTCCTAAACTTTGGTACCTTTGCTCTTTTCCGAAGAAGTTTTGCTAGTCGAACCACATATGGCTTAAATTCTCGCTGATGTATGCCCTGTCTTCTGACTTCTAAGCCTGAGTCATCTGAAGCTTCAGGAATAAAGGCCCATCGGTACCTACCAGTGGGAGAAGGCTTATATTAGTAACACAACACTGTGTCATTGAAGATTAGCTACATCATTTAGTACAAAGAACATGGCCCCAATACATGCAATGCAAGTGCCAGCCAAGCCAAGCTTTACTCAGTAAAAGTAGAATTCACCATTTGAAGCTGAGTGGTGGAGGCACATGCCTTTAATCCCAGCTCTTGGGGTAGGGTGGGGGGTAGGGACAGAAGCAGAGGGATCTCTGAATTCAAGGCCAGGGCTACACAGAGAAACCTTGGCTCAAAAACAAAACAAAACAAAACAAAAAAAAACCAACCAACCAAACAAACAAAAAAACAACCTAACAACAACAAAAAACCCAAAAGTACCCCAAACAACTATGCCAGAGCTGTATAACAACTTGTAATGTACTCGTCAATATTTTATTCATTAGCAAAATCAGTATTAAAAAATGTTTCCTCTTTACCTAATAGACAGAATATATTGTGTTGCTGTAGTAACTACCTCAAGCTTACAGTCCTCCCACCTCAGTCTCTTCCTGACTGGTAGACAGGAAACTCAAAAGGAATGCTACGTCTGTACTATAACAGAGTTGATTATTCCAGCGTGTAAAAGTATTCTAGAAGGAAGATTTTCCTTCACAGGAACTGTCAGTGCTGCTAGACTCTTGTACTGTATGTATCCTTCGAGAGAGTTTATGCATAGAAAAGCACATATTCATGGACTCAACCCTCTGACTTTCAGAAACAAACTGCTATCCAAGTCACACAAGGGCTGTGGGCGCCAACAGCTCTGGGAAGAGTACTAGCCTGGCATGCTGAAGAGCCTGGGCTCCATCCCTAGCACTAAGAGAGCCCCACCAAATATGAAAGCAGGCACAGTTGCTGTTTGAAATATCTTGGAGCTTTTTATTTTTTTTTTATTTTTTATTTTTTTGTTATGCTTTCTTCCACACTACACAGCAAACTTTCTAAAATGCAAGCCTAATATTATCACCTAATCTGTTAAATGCTTCAGTGGCTTCACATTATCCTAGGTTACATCTATACTCTTTATTTACAATGCTTTACATAGTAGAGTCCCTTTGTAGCTTTTCCTTTCAACACCAAACTCGAACAGTACAAACACCTCAGACAGATCAGCTTCAGTTCTGCTTGTCTTCATAGTGAGCCTCTAACTCTACACCATCTCTGTTCACAACTCCTTTCTGGACTTGTTCTGAACCTCAAAGTTGGCAGCAATCTCATGCTCTCATCATACCATCCTTCATGTGCTTGGCTCTGTCCCCTCCACTAAGCTTATAGCTTCTGAGTCTGCACCCCACTGCCCCACATCTAGGGGGTGCTCTAGCTTTTAAGAGAACGGTCTGGGAACATATCCACAGCAACCATTTAGTGCTAGTAACTGCTGCTCCACTCTTCCAATACAGAAAGGTTTTAGTGGAAACTTATGAATACTCAACCTACACAAAGAACTTTAGGTTATACATCAGTGACCAAATGTATTTTGAAAAGTATCCATTTAATATCCTTGCTTTTACTTACATCTGAAACTGAGGAAGATTTTCAGAGGGCAATGCCAGAGCCAAATCCAAAAACTTGCAAGCAGAGAGATAGAGGTTTAACCACCTCTGGCTGTTATATGATGTGGAGAAGCCATTACCTCCAGTATAGGTTGTCTCCAGACCAGCCGCAGATGGCCCTGATGTCCTGTAACCAGACAGTGCTGTCATCAGCAGGACCTTTGGCTCATAGGAGTTCTGGAAATGCTAAAGACCAACTTGTCTCTTCCATAGCCACACTGATGATCAGGAATTAGTGATCACAACTACATTATATTTTGAAAACATTACTCTTCAGGCTCTCTCTCTCTCTCTCTCTCTCTCTCTCTCTCTCTCTCTCTCTCTCTCTCTCTCTCTC
>JADRCD010182546.1:2640-13744 GCA_019843815.1 Montemys delectorum
TAGATAGATAGATAGATAGATAGATAGATAGATAGATAGATAGATAGGCAAAAAACTCTTGCTCTTTAAGTTCAAAGCCAGATAACCAAACCTAAACTTTTACCTTATCTGAACTAATTTGTGTGTTTGTGTGCCTGTGTGTGTGCCTGTGTGTGTCTATTTGCCTCTCTCTCTCTCTCTCTCTCTCTCTCTCTCTCTCTCTCTCTCTCTCTCTCTCTCTCTCCATGGTAGGTGCCATTGCTGCCATCCAACATGCCATACATCACTAAGGCCCAATGTGTGTCCCTTTTCCAATGATGCTTCATATAATTTATTTTTGCCAAGGTAATTTTATTGGGTCTGATGAGAATGAGGCTTGACATTGGCTTTCATGACTGAGTCTACTTACTTGTTAAATGAAATGTATTTGCAGTGGCTGAGTAATCCAGAGGGGCCAAATGCTAAAGATTCCGAGAGATGTCAGCTCACATAGTACCTCGTTGCATACCTAAAAGCAATAAATTCTAGTAATTTTTGCCTTTGTCTTTTAGATTAGCTTGTTTACCAATGGTTGAATAATAATAAATTTTCATGTGTTTTCTACACTGAAGATATTATATGCAAGGTGCTACATATCTCAGATGCACGATAATATTTTCTAGAATAGGCAGTTAAGGAAAGACTCTAAGAAGAACAGAATGTTTTGGAAAATCACTTTGGTAAGTTCTAAAGCAAATATACTAGTAGCTCTCCCTGCTGCTATGGGAAGACACTGGGCTTCCATCAGCTTCTTTACTCATCTCAAAGCTGAGGATAGCAGTAGCATGAAAAGCTAGACTGTGTTAAAGATTTAAGGAGATTGTATTTGACAGAAGTGCAACGTGTAGCTTTCTATCTATGTTCTCACTGTCAGAATTTTCATTAACAGTTATTGCATTGACTGTAAATATTCCAAGTTATAATAAGTATTACCAATGTTATTTCTCAAATTTATTCAGTATAAAAATACTGGCCAATACCAACTTCATAAAATTAACAAATCAAGAGTTAATAATATTTAATAGGTCCAATTTATCTGTTATTTATCATGTTCATTTTTACAAAGTTTTCAAAATTGACAGCATTTAAAACTCTGACTTCCCCTTGTGTCCTACACTATTGATTTTCTTTATATTGCTTGCTTAGTTACAGGTCACAAGACAACTCTTAGGGTCATCTCATCCTATCATCTAAGCTTCATTACTCTTCTGACCAGGAAAAAAAAAAGAAAAAAATACTTTTGCTAAATGAACTCTGCTCAAATAAATGCCTTCCCCCTCAAACAGGAAAGGTAATTTTAAATATGAATAAAAATTTTGTCTTAAACTATTTCAATTCTTTCTTACTCTAAACTCACAGAAATAAAACTCATCTAGTTCTTATGCTTGTATAAAAGGTATCCAGTATATTGCTGAATGAATTAATTCATAGAATTAAAACTTCAAGCATTATCACACAAATCATCCACTTTAACTCCTTTAGAATCTTCAGTTTCCCAAGAAAGAAGTTCTAGATTTCAGGTAAGTTTTAGAAACTCCAAAACCTAATTCGTCTTCATTACACATTACTTTTACTCACTACTTATAAGAATGTGCCATTTTCCTAATTATTTATTCTTTCTCTTATGAAGGTCAATTGAATTGCAAAGAAACAAGGGAAAAAACATTACCATACATGAATAAAAGCTGTTAACTATAACTTACTCTTTAATGAGAGAAAGATTTTAGAGTCAGCAATAGAGAAAAATTCTGACTATTCATCTTGGATGTTTAATTATCTTCATTCTGGTGAGGGTTTCATTATTTATTTCTGTGTGGTTATAATTTGGATTCATGGACTCATGACTTTTCCAAAAGACCACAGTTATGGGAGTTCTGATCCTAAATAGCCAGGCATTGCTTTGTTTTGTTTTAAATTCTTTCAGTGTGGAGTAGAAATTGGTTTTCCTTGGATCATTGAATCAGGCACACCTGAAACTTTGAGCCTGTGACTGCAAAATGTGATTTATTTGATGAAGGTAAGAGAGTAAAGGCACAATTAGTGCATTCATGGATTTATGTTAGTATAGAATAAATATTTAAAAATAAAACTTCCTCAATGAAGAATCTGCCTTTCTTTGGTTCTCTGGCCAGATAACACTGCATTTTATACAAAGTTACACTAAAATGTGCTGAATTGAACAAACTAATAAGAGTGTCTGCTGGGGACAAATTACTCAATTCTTTTGGTCATGGCATATGATTATATATCTTAGAAAATTTTCTGAAGCTCACAGAAGAGCTTTAAAGTATGTTGAATTAATTTCAAAATGGAATTTTTATTTGTCCAATTGATGTCTTGTGAAAATGGAGCCTATGCTACTGAAGAGGCACAGAAATATCTCCTAGAACATTATGTTTTGAAAGTAGCCATAGATCTAGTTACATAGATTACTGAAGAAGCTAGACATTTCAACTTAGTCAAATGGATCCATGACAAATGCTCTCATCTAGAACTAGGAGAATCAATGTTTCATGTTCATGGAGAATATTATCCAAGACTCCTACTGGATGTCTGAACCTATGGAAAACAACAAACCCTATATGTTTAGTTACTATGTAGAAATGAGCAGTGGGTATCTAACTCATCCAAAGTGATTTATGTCTTCCTGGGAGAATGGAGTGGAATAGTATAATATTTTCATCATAGGAATTAGGACAGTCCTACAACTCAAAACTTACAAATTGCTTATTTCTGGAGCTTCCCTTTTAATATTTCTCAGAATACACACACACACACACACACACACACACACACACACACACACCTGCACAGGGGAGAGCTGGTTTTGCCAGGAGTGCTGACACAGGATTATAGGCCAAAAGGAAGAACAAGTTCCAGCCAGAGACAGAAAGACCAACTAACACCAGAGATAACCATATGGCAAAAGGCAAGTTCAAAGAAATCAAGAGTCAAAGATGCAAGCATCACCAACAGAATACAAGAGAAAGAAGAGAGACTCTCAGGGGCAGAAGAAACCATAGAGAACATTGACACAACAGTCAAAGAAAATGCAAAATGCAAAAAGCTCCTAACCCAAAATATCCAGGAAATCCAGTACACAATGAGAAGACCAAACCTAATGACAATAGGAATACATGAGAGTAAACATTCCCAACTTGAAGAATCAGTAAACTTCTTTAACCTAAAGATGCCCAGGACCATACAAGAAGCCTATCGATGACATGCCCAGGATCAGAGGTAAGGAGGACCCAACATCTGTCCCAACACCAGGAGTAAGTGGGACTAGTGGGACCAGGTACACAGGAACTCCACCAGCACAGTGGCTCTGGTTCCTTCTGGTCTCTCTGGGTGTGTGTCCTGAGCAGATCTTGGGCACAAGCTACACAGCCAATCCCACAACACCCAGAGGAAGCTGTACTCCCAGGTGCCCAGGATCACAGAATCCGAGAATCACAAGATCACAGAGCCAAGTTGACTCTGAGGAGTTCTGACACAACTAGGATCACAGGAAGGACAGGCTTCAGTCAGATTTAGCAAGGACAGGTAGCACTAGAGATAATGAGATGGTAGGGGGAAGGGGCAATGGGAAGAAAATAAACAACACAAATCAAGGTTATTTGGCATCATTAGAACCCAATTCTCCCACCACAGCAAGTCCTGGACACACCATTACACTGGAAAAGCAAGATTCAGAGATAAAATCACTTCCCATGGTGATGATACAGGACTCTAAGAAAGAAAGAATAGAAAAGAAATACAGGAGAACACAGGTAAACAGCTAGAAGCCCTTCAAGAGTAAGTACAAAACCCCTTTAAGAATTGCAGAAAAACACAATCAAACAGGTGAAGGAAATGAGCAAAACCATCCAGAATCTAAAAATGGAAATAGAAACAATAAAGAAATCAGAAAGAGAGACAACCCTGGAGATACAAAACCTAGGAAGGAAATCAGGAGACATAGATACAAACATCACCAACAGAATATAAAAGATAGAAGAAAGAATCTCAGGGGCAGAAAACACCATAGAAAACATTGATACATCAGCCAAAAAAAAAAATGCAAAAAGCAAAAAGCTCCTAACCCAAAACATCCAGGAAATCCAGGACACAATAAGATCAAACATAAGGATAATAGGTATTAGAAGAGAGTGAAGACTCCCAAGGTAATGGGCCTGTAAATATCTTCAACAAAATTATAGAAGAAAACTTCCCTAACCTAAAGAAAGAGATGAAGTCTACAGAACTCCAAATAGACTAGAGCAGAAAAATAAATTCCTGCCATCACATGATAACAAAAAAACCAAATGCACTAAACAAAGAAAGAATTTTAAAAGCAGTAAGGGAAAAAGGTCAAGTAACATATAAAGGCAGGCCTATCAGAATTACACCAGACTTCTCACCAGAGACTATGAAAGCTAGAAGATCTGGGCAGATGTCATAGGAACCCTACAAGAACACAAATACCAGCCCAGGCTACTATACCAAGCAAAACTCTCAATTACCATAGATGGAGAAAACAAGATATTCTATGACAAAACAAAATTTACAAAATATCTTTCCACAAATCCAGCCCTACAAAGGATAATAGATGGAAAAACATCAACATAAGGAGCAAAACTACACTCTAGAAGAAGCACAAAATCCAACACAAACCCAGTTTTCCCTCTAACAACAAAAATAACAGGAAGTCACAATTACTTTTTCTTAAAATCTTAATATGAAAATTAATATTACCAATATATACCATTCGATTGAAATTTAAAGATATGAGGAATTAGAAATTTGTTGATTGTCATCCAATGGTCTCTCTAATTTGGTAATTGGAGAAATAGGTCCAATATTTTACAGTCTATGTACATTTTAAGCTTGTTTGTTCGTGACAGTGTCTGGCTGTGTACAACGTAATTGTCTTGAAATCTTGCTTCTCCTATCTCAGCCTCTGTATTAGTAGTATTGTTTATTTCATGTTTTTACACTATACTATGGTTTTCAGAACAGCTTATATATTTCAAAAGTATTTATATACCCTAAAGAAACATAGATGATTAACTAGGGAGGTGGCTTGTAAGAGAACAACAAAGAATGAGACTGAATGCTTTGCTTGATGTTTGTAACTTTTGTATCAAGTTTGAAGAAGAGGACTTTATAAGTTACTCTTTTTCTGGATGAATGCTTTTCCAAATTATCACAGCCAATGAACCAGATTCTTACCCTCACCTACTGTCCATAACACCCTCCAAGCAGAACCATTGTTCATTGAAACAGTTGGTGAATGACTTTATGGATAGATCATCTTAATACATACACCATTTCTTAAATGAATGTAACCTGTTCTCTGTGTAAAGTCACTCACTCAAGTGAAATAGCTTTGACCATATCAGGAAGTCTGTATCCAAAAATCATGCCTACAGTTCATTTCTTGGTGCAGCAGAACTGTCAACTCTCAGCTTAGCTATGATGGAGGTAAAACACTTCGGTGATGTGAGGGTCATTGAAGTACAGCCTTATTACAATGAAATCCAATGTCTAAATATTGTTCTTATTTTGGGCTTGTACCACAGTAAAAGCCAAGATTTTAAATTCTACTAAATACAAAACAAATAAACAAAAAGATTTTATATATTTATGTTCATTTAAGAAAATACTAGTAGTGATGTATTATTTTGAGATATATAGTTAATATGTTTGGAGTTATTTAAAATTTATATTGAGAAAAATGTATTTTCACTATTGCTGTAGATGAACATCTACATAAGACTGTTAAATTGATTGTTGTTTTATATCAAACAACTTTTATAATACTTATTTTTATTGTTATAATATTTTATAAAATTTAAGGAATATGACAAAAAAGATATTGTATATATTGAAGGGGAGTTCTCTGGGAGGTGTTGGGGTACAAAAGGGAAACAAGAATGTGATTTAATTCTACTTACTTAAAATATCTTTTTAAATGTTAACAAATTCAGGTACATTGACATTGTGTAACTTTTCTCATCATAATGCAATAAAAGTTAAAAAAAAAAAGAAGCCTATATAACTCCAAATAGATTGGACCAGAAAAGAAATTCTTCCTGTCACATAATAATCAAATCACAAAATGCACAAAACAAAGAACAGATAATAAAAGCAGTAAGGGAAAAATGTCATGTATCATATAAAGGCAGACCTATCAGAATTACACCAGACTTCTTACCAAAGACTATAAAACTCAGAAGAGCCTGTGGAAATGTCATACAGACCCCAAAACAACACAAATGCCAGCCCAGGCTACTATACCCAGCAATACTCTCAATTACCAAAGATGGAGAAACCAAGATATTCCATGACACAACAAATTTACACAATATCTTTCCAAAAATCCAGCCCTTCTAAGGATAATAAATGGAAAACTCCAACCCAAGGGAGGAAACTATATCCTAGATAAATTAAGAAAATAATCTTCTTTAAACAAATCAAAAAAGAAGGTAGCCACAAAAACCATAATTCTGCCTCTAAAAATAAAAACAACAGGAAGCAACAATCACTTTTTCTTATTATCTCTTAATATCAATAAAAAGACATAGAAGAAAAGACTGGATATGGAAAAAGGACCCAACAGGAAATGCACCTTAGTGACAAATACAGACACTACCTTAGAGTAAAGGGCTGGAAAACAATTATCTAAGCAATTGTTCCCAAGATACAAGCTGGAGTAGCCATTATAATGTTGACTAAAATTGAATTTCAACCTAAAGTTATCAAAAAAAATATAAGGAAGGATACCTCACTCTCATCAAAGGAAAAATCTCCCAAGAAGAACTCTCAATTCAGAACATCTATGCTCCAAATACAAGGGTACCCACATAGTTTCATAAAAGAAACTTTACTAAAGCTTAAAGCGCACATTACACCTCACACAATAATAGTGGGAGATTTCAACACCCCACTCTCACCAATGGACAGATGATATGATAGCATATTTAAGTGATCCTAAAAATTCCACAGAGAACTCCTAACCCTGATAAACAACTTCAATAAAGTAGGTAGATATAACACTCAAACAAACCAGTAGTCTTCCTATATTCAAAGGATAAACAGGCTGAAAAGAAATTAGGGAAACAACACCCTTCACAATAGTTACAAATAATATAAAATATCTTAGTATGACTCTAACTAAGCAAGTGAAAGATCTGTATGACAATAACTTCATCTCTCTGAAGAAAAGAATTGAGGAAGATCTCAGAAGATGGAAAGATCCCCCATGCTTATGAATTGGCAGGATTAATATAGTAAAAGTGGTCATCTTGCTGAAAACTACAGATTCAATGCCATCTCCATCAAAATTCCAACTCAATTCTTCATAGAGTTAGAAAGAGTAATTATCAAATTCATCTGGAATAACATAAATCCCGGGATAGAAAAACCTATTCTCAACAATAAAAGAACTTTTGGTGGAATCACCATCCCTTACCTCAAGCTGTACTACAGAGTAATAGTGATTAAAAACTGCATGGTATTTGTACAGAGACAGGCAGGTAGATCAAGGGAATAGATTTGAAGACCCAGAAATGAACCCACATACCTACAGTCACTTGTTATTTGTGCAGCATTTTCAACAAATGGTGCTGGTTCAACTGGCACTCAGCATGTAAAAGAGTGCAAATGGATCCATTCTTACCTCCTGTACAAAGCTCAAGTCCAAGTGGATCAAGGACCACATAAAACCATATACACTGAAACTTATAGAAAAGAAATTGTGGAAGAGCCTCATGTACATGGGCACAGGGGGAAATTTCCTGAACAGAACACAAAAGCCTATGCTCTAAGATCAAGAATTGACAAATGGGACCTCATAAAATTACAAGGCTTCTGTATGGCAAAGGACACTGTCAATAGGACAAAATGGCAACCAACAGATTGGGAAAAGATATTTTTCAACCCTACATCCGATGCAGGGCTAAATATCCAATATATACAAAGAAATTAAGAAGTTCTCCAGACTCTAGAGAACCAAATAACCCTATTAAAAAGTGGGTACAGAGTTAAACAAAGAATTCTCAACTGAGGAATAGTTCTGAGAAGAACCCAAAGAAATGTTCAACATCTTTAGTCTTCACGAGAATGCAAATCAAAATAACCTTGAGTTTCTACCTCATACTAGTGAGAATTTCTAAGATCAAAATATCAGGAGACAGCAGATGCTGACAAGGATGTGGAGAAAGAAAATCACTCCTCCATTCCTGGTGCAGTTGTAAACTAGTACAACCACTCTGGAAATTAGTTTGATGGTTTCTCAGAAAATTGGACCTAGTACTATGTTAGGACCCTGCTATACCGCTTCTGTGCATATACACAGAAGATGCTCCAATATGTAGTAAGAACACATACTCCACTATGTTCATAGCAGCCCTATTTCTAATAGCCAGAAGCTGGAAAGAACCCTGATGTCCCTCAACAGAGGAATGGATACAGAAAATGTGGTACAGTTACCCAATGGAATACTACTCAGCTATTAAAAACAATGAATTGATGAAATTCTCAGGCAAGTGGATGGAGCTAGTAAATACCATTCTGAGTGAGGTAACCTAATCACAAAAGAACACACACGGTATTCACTAAGCTCAGAATAGCCAAGATACAATTCACAGACCACATGAAGCTGAAGAAGGAATACCAAAGTGTGGATATTTCAGTCCTTCTTAGAAGGGGGAAAATAATGCCCATGAGAGGGGATAAAGAGACAAAGTGTTGAGCAGAGACTGAAGGAAAGGCCATCCAGAGACTGTTCCACCTGGGGATCCATACCATATACACTTACCAATCCCAGTTACTATTTTCAATGCCAAGAAGCGAGTGCTGACAGGAGATTGAGATAGCTGTCTCCTGATAGACTCTCCCCCCGTGCCTGACAAATACAGAGGAAGATACTCACAGCCAACCATTGGACTAAACACAATGTCCCAAATGGAGGAGCTAGAGAAAATATAGAAGGAGCTGAAGGGATTTGCATCCCCATAGGAGGAACAACAATATGAAACAACCAGTATCTCCATAGCTTCCAGGGACTAAACCACCAGCCAAAGTGTAGACATGGAGGGATCCATGGCTCCAGGGGCATATATAATAGAGGATGGCCTTGTCGTACCAAAATGTGAGGAGAGGCCCTTGTTCCTGTGAAGGCTCAATGACCCACTGTACGGAATGCTAGGATAGGGAAGTAGGAGTGGGCGGGTTGCTGAGCAGGGGAGGATGAATTTAATAAGGAGTTTCTGAGGGATGGAATGAAGAAAGGGGATAACATTTAAAATGCAAATAAATTTTCTAATAAGAAGAGAAGAAAAGAAAAGGAAAGGAAAGAAAAGAAAAGTTTCCCTGGCTTATAAATCTATAATATCAATATGGTAAATGAGTTAGGAAAAAAGGAAGAAAGAAAAAAGAAAGAAGAGAGGAAGGAGGAAGAGGAGAAGCAGGAAGTAGATGAGCAGGAAGAGGAAGAGGAAGAACTTCTGACCATACCTTGGTCAAATTAAACTGTAAAACAATTTAGAGTGTAATCCTGGAATATATGCCTTTATATTGTCTAACTCAGAAGTCATTCTATGTTGACATCCTCAAAATTTTGTGTTAGGTAGGTTTTTATAGCTGTGATAAAATTCCTTAGATATCTTATAAAGCAAAAAAGATGATGTCTGCTCCTTCTTTCAATTTCAGTTCTGTTATTTCTATGTTCACTTAAGATAGTGGATGCATTTTAAAGAAATAGCACTTTCCAGACACAACAGGACATATGCATACATGAACTCATGTAGACTATCATGGCATGCATAAAATCTGCATAAGTTTTGGTCATACAAAATCCCAGCATGGAAGAAGAGAAGTAAGCACAGTGTCCTACACATAGTCATGAAGCTGTTAGAAAATAATAACTCCTCATAGTAGGGGGAAGACTCAGTTTTCTTCAGTGGAGTGATACTATATATCCATCAATTTTAGTGTGTGTGCTTGGGTAGATAGTCACACAAATCAAACTTTATATTTTAGTGTCTTTTCCTTTTGTTTTCATTTTAAGAGAAAGAATTTACATTAAACTGAATGAAGCTAAAGTGGTAAGAGTTAGTGAATGGAAAAAAATATCATAAAATATACTTTTTGAAATTCTCAAAGAACAAAAGAAGTTTTAGTACATGCCTTGTATGATTGCTTAGTTTCTGTGGTGTGTGTGGGGATGACGGGGTGCCAAGAGGAAATTTCTCTTCTCATGCAACTAAGAAGAAAACACAGGGACAGAGAATGGACCAGCTCTCCACAACCGATTTCAACAGCAAACTCTCAAGATTCTAATGTGTTATAGTAGGTTTCACCTGCCAAGAATTCTAGAGACTGGCAGTGGTGACTCATGCCTTTAATCCCAGCACTTGGGAGGCCCAGCTAGGCAGATTTCTGAGTTTGATGCCAGCCTGTTCTACAGAATGAGTACAGCCAGGCTCTACAGAGAAACCCTGTCTCAAAAATCAAACTAAAACAAAACAATACAAAAAAAAAAGCCCCTATACTTCTTTCTAATGACAGAGACTAGAGATCAAACCTTCAAAAATGCAAATTGACCCATTCCTTTCGCCTTGTACAAAGCTCAAGTCCAAGTGGATCAGGGACTTCCACATCAAATCAGATACATTGAAACTAATAGAAAGTAAAGTGGGAAAGAACCTTGAGCAAATAGGCACAGGGGAAAATTTCCTGAAGAGAACCCCAATAGCTTCTGCTCAAAGATCAAGAATTGACAAATTGGACCTCATAAAGTTGCAAAGCTTCTGTAAGGCAAAAGACACTGTCAATAGGACAAAACGGCAACCAACAAATTGGGAAAAGATCTTTACCAACCCTATATCTGATAGAGGGCTAATATCCAATGTATACAAAGAACTCAAGAAGTTAGACTCCAGAGAACCAAATAACCCTATTAAAAAATGGGGCATAGAGCTAAACAAAGAATTCTCTACTGATGAACACCAAATGGCTGAGAAACACCTAAAGAAATGTTCAACATCCTTAGTCATCAGGGAAATGCAAATCAAAACAACTCTGAGATTCCACCTCACAC
>JADRCD010182551.1:0-34110 GCA_019843815.1 Montemys delectorum
GTGTGTGTGTGTGTGTGTGTGTGTGTGTGTGTGTGTGTATACATGTGAATGCAGCCACCCAAAGAAGCTAGAAACGTAAGGCAGCCAGAAGCTGGCATTTACCTGACATTGGTGGGTGCTGGGAATTGAACTCGGGCTCCTCTGTAAGAGCAGCATGCACTCTTAACAGTTTAAGGCATCTCTCTAGCTCCCATAATATCTTTTTAAAATTACATCTACTTCTTTCTTTCTTATTGTATGTGTCTGGTGGGGGTTGCATGTTCGTGTCATGGCTCACATGTGGAGGTCATAGGATGATTTCTAGAGCTCAGTTTTCCCTTTCTCTACGTGTGTTCTGGGGAATCAAATTCAAGTTAGCAGGCTTGGCCACAAGCACCCTTACCACTGAGTCACCTCGCCACCCCCAGGCCGTGGTATTTTAATTATTTTCTTGTGGATTGTGTATCAAAACAGTAACATTAAGGATACATTCCTTTGAGAACACCTGTCATCAGCATGGATCTCAACACCGTTCACAGTGTTTATTGCTGTGAAGAGACACCATGACCACAGCAACTCTAATAAAGGAAACTATTTTATTGGGACTGGCTTACAGTGTCAGAGGTTCCGTCCCCTTTCATCATGGCACTGTGCAGGCAGACATGGTGTGGAGAAGCTGAGACTTCCATATCTGCATCAGACATCAGGGAGAGAGAGTGAGCCACTGAACATGGCTCGAGCATTTGAGACCTCATACCCACAGTGACACACTTCCTCCAATAAGGCCACGAACACTCCAATGATGCCATTCCCTGTGAGCCTGTGGGGGTCTTTTTCATTCAAACTGCTCCTCTGTTTTAGAAGGTATCACTTTTTAGACAGGGTCTCCCTGTACAGCTTAGGTGTGTCTAGAACTCACCATGCTCCTATCTCTGCCCCAAGCACTGTGATGAATGACATGACCCCACCATACCAGACTTCCTTTCTGCCTTTGCAAAAGGTTGGCTGTGCATTTCCACTGGGTAGTGCTGGCTCCGACTGTGGTTTTCTTCATGGTCAACCTGATCTCCCTGACACCCCTGTCTATCTTTGTACACGATTTAGACAGGGTTGAAGAAGTTCCTAGAATACGTGCAGCTTGGGACGTCTGACAAGGTGGCGAGGCTGCTGGACAAGGGGCTGGACCCCAACTACCATGACTCAGATTCAGGAGGTAGGAAGGGGTATGGGCCATGAAAGACTGGGGTGAGGAGCAGGGTTGGGTAGAGAGGCCGGGGACACCACCTCAACCCCACAGGGTGAGACTGAGAGACCAAAGGTTGTCGGGGGCTGAGCTAGGAGGCCAGGGGTAGAGTCTAAAGGTGAAGGCCGAAAGTGCTGGAGGTGGAGGCAACAGGCCCACCTCTGAAGGTCTTCTCTTGCCCTTCAGAGACACCTTTGACCCTGGCGGCCCAGACTGAAGGCTCAGTAGAGGTGATTCGGACGCTGTGCCTGGGCGGGGCGCACATAGACTTCAGGGCCCGGGATGGCATGACAGCACTACACAAAGCTGCATGTGCTCAGCACTGCCTGGCACTCACGGTGAGGCTGCTGTAGTCCCCAGACGTGGGGCCCTTTCTCCTTTCCCTTTTATTTCTCCAACCCTACGCTTTTCATTTCTGTTCGAAAGAATCCCCCTGATGTAGACGCCCGTAATCCTAGGACTCAGGAGTTCAAGACTGGCCTAGGTTACATGACATCCTATCTCGTTGCTCCCCAACCCGAACAGTCCCTCTATGTCTGTTTCCACACACTGATCAATGCACGGTTCCTGTGGTCAGTCATCCAGATGCCCCAGCTTAGTCCAGGAGTTGGTTGTGACTGAACCTGGGTAGATCCCCCTCACTAATGCTTCCTCCCTGAGCACTGAGAATGGCCCCTTCCCTCTGCCCAGCCAATGCACATCCTACCTCTGCCTTCCCAAAGCAGCCACTCTTAAGCGCCCCAAAACACAGAAAATGAGTCCCTGCTGCTTAGGGAGACCCTCTCCAAGCACAGCCTGAGTTTGCCCCTCCTTCCATCCCTCCTAGCCCAGCACTTTCCTACACACGTTCCCTCACAGGCCAATCCAGACCCTTCTCACACCTCAGATGCAAAGCACACCTTCCAAAAGCTGGGTGTGGAAGCTCAAGCCTGGTGTCTCAGCACTAAGGAGGTAGAGGAAGGAGGGTGATAGCCAAGATCTGAGAACACACACACACACACACACACACACACACACACACCATAGTGAGTTTGAGGTTAACTGGGGTATCATGAGACTCTCCCCACAAAGAAACAAAATGTGCTTTCCCAAACAAATTAGCCCTCTGTGCCCACAAAATGCACAGAACAAATTAGTGCGCAGTGTGTATGTGTATGTGTATGTGTGCATACATACAGGCACATGTGTGTGTAACCTATGAGCAGGCATGTTCAAGTGTGGCAGCTGGAGGATAACCCCAGCCACCAGCCCTCAGGAACTAGGCACTATATTTCTCCAGATGGGGCTTTCACTGGTACTCAGGGCTCCCCAGTTAGGCTTCTCTGGCTGGCCAGAGAGCCCCAGAGATACACTTGTCTCTGCCTCTCCAGTGGTGAAATTGCAGCCATGTGCAACTTTTTTACATGGATTATTGAAATCATACCTGGGCCTTCATGTTTACACGGCAAACACTTTACTAACTGAGCTGTTTCCCCCCCCCCCCCCCCCCCCCCCCCCCTCCATGTAGTCTTATTTTAAAATATTCTTTTTTGCCAGGCAGTGGTGGCGCACGCCTTTAATCCCAGCACTTGGGAGGCAGAGGCAGGCGGATTTCTGAGTTCGAGGCCAGCCTGGTCTACAGAGTGAGTTCCAGGATAGCCAGGACGACATGGAGAAACCCTGTCTCAAAAAAAAAAAACCAAAACAAAACAACAACAACAAAAAATATTCTTTTTCTTCTGTCTCTATACCAGGTCAACTGATCCCTCTTTAGGCATAGGTCAGGATAGCCTGCTTCCAAATATTGAGACATACCCATATTCACAAACGCCCCGGTTCACTAATAACCCTTCTTTTCACAAACACGTGGCATGAACAACTGCTGTTTATAGTCAGAACCAATGGATATTAGTTATGTACCTCTATGTGTGTGTGTGTGTGTGTGTGTGTGTGTGTGTGGTCTGTCTGTCTGTCTGTCTGTCTGGTTTCATATCTTTGCTATCAAGTCCCTTAACCACTGGTCACACCAGGCTGTTTAGTTATAAATTAATTAAGATGGAATAAAATTAAAATCGAACATCTTTGGACTCACCAGCCAGCCAGGTACTCATCGCCCCCCTGTGGCCACCATGTTGGATGACACCACTGGGGACAGTTCATTGTTGTGTCCTACTGCACAGGGCTGCTGTCGGCTATCTGCACAGGGACGACTGTCACACTTGTTCTTATACAAACTTAAACTCCTCCCCCTTCTGCACCCTTCCTCTCTTTCCCCTAAAACACCCATCCTCAAGGAGGCTGGCTCGATATTGATTCGCCTCATGCTTGCCTTTCCTAGGCTTCCTTCTCTGGGTGTCTGTATAGTGCTCCTGCACTGGATCATGGACATTCTTAACATGTAGGCCCCCATCCTTCCGTCTGTCTTCCCTACAACTGTACCATGAATTAAGAAGCCCATGGTTGTGGACACCCTCCAGTGGCTCACCGAAAGTCACCCACTAGAGAAAGGTTGAGCTGCATGTCAGAGCGAGAGGGTCCTGTGACATCATCTGCCTTGTCTTCTCACTGTTCTTAATAACTAGGACTAGTACAGATTGGACAAAGCCTGACTCAGAGTCTATGGACTATCAGAAGGGCTGGAGAGACAGTGCGGTCAGTGGAGTCTGTGCAAGCGGGAGGACTTGAGTCCAGCACCCAGGCAGAAAAGCAGAGTGTGATGGCATGGTCCTGTAATCTCAGTGCCAGAGAGGCAGACACAGGAGGATCCTGGGCTTTACTAGTCAGCTATTCTATCAGGATCAGTAAGCTCTAGGTTCACTGAGAGACTCTTCTCAAAAAATAAAGTGGAGAGCAATTCAAGAAGACTGTTAGCATTGATTACTGGCCTCCTCTATGTACTAGCATACACAAGTGAGTGCATTCGTGAGTGTGCGAGCACACACACACACACACACACACACACACACACACATGCATTGGCGCAGAAATGAGACAGATATGAACCTGTATGGGTCATTCAAGGCTTGCCTCCCTACCAGCCCTTTGAAACTAGAGCTGCCATCTGTCCTTTCTTCCTGAGTTGTCTATCCCTCCTTAGGCACTTCTGGACCTTGGGGGCTCCCCCAACTACAAGGACCGACGAGGGCTGACCCCACTGTTCCACACAGCTATGGTGGGGGGAGACCCCCGCTGCTGCGAGCTACTTCTGTACAACAGGGCCCAGCTGGGCATTGCGGATGAGAACGGCTGGCAGGAAATCCACCAGGTATCCAGATTCAGTCCCAAATACTGGGGAGAGCTTGGATACCTGGGATCTGCAGCATCCAAGGGGGCTGGGATATGAAAGAGATAACACCATTTCTTTACAGAGAGGGGAGTGAAATATCCTCAAAGAGGAAAAGGCAAAATAACTCCAGGAATAAATAAATGGATGAGGCTGGTTTGCTTGATTCACCTGAAGGGCTAGCCTGGGGTATTTATACAGTAGAGTAATTGAATGCTTAGAGTCAGGAAGCTAAAGTTCTGGGTCTCTGAACAAAAACAGGCAAAAATTAGAAGGGGACATGGTTGCAGAGATTCTTGATCTCAAGGAAGAGGGCCTTGGATTCAGATGAAGTCTAACCAGGCCCATGTACTCCATGTACCCTCAGGCCTGCCAACGAGGGCACTCTCAGCACCTGGAACACCTGCTCTTCTATGGGGCTGAGCCTGGAGCCCAGAATGCCTCAGGAAACACGGCCCTGCACATCTGTGCTCTCTACAACAAGGTCAGCCCAAGTAATATCTACCTTCCCCTTCAAAGGCTCATGCTTTACACTAGTTCAAGCCCTCTCCACTCAAACTTCCTATCTCTACAACCTCTGTTCATTTACCATTTTCATCCATCCATCCATCCATCCATCCATCCACCTATCTACTATCCACTCATGTATCCATCCATCCATCTACCATTCATTCATCTACTCATCCACCCACTTATCCATTCATCTACCCACCTACTCATTCATTCACACGTCCACCCACCCATTCATCAGTACATCTACAAACTCATCTACCCGTCCATCCACTTATCTATCATCTATCCACCCACCCATTACAAACCTATCTACTTATCCCTCCATCCACCTACCTACTCACACATCCATCATCCAATCATCATCCATCTACCTCTGTACTTACTTATCCATCTCTCTGTCTACCCAGCTACCCATCTTCCATCCATCCACCCATCTACCTACTCATCCATATATCCACTCCCATAAACCCATCATCCATTCATTTATTCATCCACCCACCCATCATCCATCCATCCATCTACCCATCCATCCACCTACCCACCCATCATCTATCCAGCCATCATCCACCTATCTGCCCATCATGTTTAATGATCTTCCCTGTGTCTGGCTCCAAGCTTTATACTGAGCTTCTGCTCTAATCCTCGGTGCTTAGTAAAGTGATGGAGAATCATGTTCCCTTGAGAGCCATGTCTGGACTTGGGTGGAGGTGGGTTTCTGAAGGATGTCAAGACAGCAGAGGCAGATGAGTGGAAAAGAGTGCTCCAGGAAGGGAGCACTGTACAAACTGTGTACAAGACAAGAGGCTGGGCAAGTTAAGTCTTTGCAGAGGACAGAACTGTGAACACAGTGAGAGTGTTGTATATTTAGCAATTCAGTGTAGTATGGAGGGTTCCTCTCCAAGAATTCTGGGGAGAGATGGGCTGTAAAAAGGAGACAAAGATCTCACCAAATGGGTCTGCTGCCAGCAAGAGCTGAGATCCCTTTGCCACCCAAGTACCAAGAGACCCCAGGTTAGCCAAGCCCCTTAGAGCTACAGCCCCCACACACACCAAGATTCTTGCCCTTGAAGAGCTGCTTGGGGGACTTCAGGGTAGGGAGGGCAGCACCTGCTGGGATGCTGCTGATCTGCTCCCCCCTCTTCCTCCAGGAAGTCTTCCAAAACAGCCCTAGCCCCTTCTGCCTCCTGAGAACTCTCAGTGCTGGGGATATGGCGGGTGTCCAAGTGCCGCCTTGTGGCAACAAGCAGGATGCTCAGCGCCAAGGGAGGACTGGCGTTCCTCAAACCCAGCAACACAGCGCTGGCATTTCCTTTCCGCTTGTGGCTGCTTTCTCTACTGCTCCTCTGTGCCAGGACCTCTGACTCCCAGGCAGATGCTTGACAGAGAGAGAAAAAGCCCCAGCCCCACACACCCAGGAAGAACCAGACCAAGTGCCTTCTGCTATCTAAGGCTTTGTCCTCCCTGAAATGGGAACCGTGTCGGCTGATTGAAAGGGATGAGTGGTCGCGTACATTAAGTATTCATCCCTAGAAGACAGCCGTGATAATAATTGTTATTATTAGTATCATCATCAGTGTCAATTGCCAGGATGTGGTCAGAAGGCTGGCATTCATCTGAGCAGGGAAAATTGAGTGCCAAGAATTATACAGCAGCCACTATTCCCCAGAGGGCCAGATGAGCGTGTTGTTTTGCCTTCTTCAGTTTTCTCCCACCAGCTCCCACCATCTGTGAAATGGGTCAGTCATGAATATCCTTCATACGAAAGGTCAAACAGGTGAACATCCATTCTGCTTGCTATCAGATCCAGTAGATGATTAGTAAATATGAGTTCGTCATCCACTTCTCTCCTCGTTTCTGTTCATCCTAGCCATCCAGCTGCCCGTGGGCACATCAATACGCCCATTCACCACCTATCCTCTACCCATTTGTCCACACACCCACTCACCCACCCAGCTGCCCATCCATTCACCCATCCACCCACTCACCATCTATCTGTCCTTCATTCACCTAATCACCCATTCATCCATTACCAATGCATCTGTCTATCCATCCACACACCCACTCACCCATCTATCCACCCTTCCACCCGTCTGTCTGTCCACCTCTCCACCACCAATCAATCTACCCATCCATTAATCTACACATCCATTGACTTATCCATCCATCCATTAACACACCCATCCACCTGTCCATCCATCTATTCATGTACTGGTCCACCTAGCCATCTATCCATCCATCTTCCTGGCAAAGGTCAGATCCCCTAGGGTATGAGCCTTTCAAGGGTGGGAACAGGATCTGGTATATTCTGGTTCTATCCTGACCTCCCAGAGCATGCCAGTTCTTTTACATCCTTGCATCCATCCCTGAACTAATCCCTCCATCTATTTACATACTGTCTGTCTATTCATCCACCTATCTGGCCCAGGTCTGACCTTTGCCCTTTGCTGTCTGTCCCCTTAGCCTTGTGGGAAGTACATGTAGCCCCTGCTGGTGGCCCAGTCCTAGAGTGGGTTCCTCTCTCAAGCGTGGGGAGAGAATCTCACAGACTGCTCTGTCCCAAGCCCCCAAAAAACAGTAACCCTCACTGCACTATGTGCAGTGAGCAGATGAATGAATGCACGACAGGTTGAATGAGTGATGGAACTGTGGATGGATCTCCAGCACAGCTCTGGGCTCAGAACTCTTGACAGGTGGCTGCTGTGATTGACAGATTGAATGACTCAACAAATGAATGAATAATTGAGTGGTTTGAGCAAATGAAGCTTGATTGGTAGCTCCACACCTTCCATCTTCATCTCTTCCAAGTACATTTTTTTTGAGCACCTACTGTGTGCTTGATGCCAGGTGCTGGAGATGGGAGATGAATCAGAGATGGTGCCGGACCCAGGGGAAGGTGAAGGAAGCTCTCAGCCTGGGGGATGTTAAAACAAATATCCCATAAGTGCCAGTTTGTAAATAAACACAAGATTCTCCAGGTGCACAGTGAAGGGAGCTACTAAGACTTGGATGTTTAACAGGAGAAACTAGGGAGCCTGAGAACCATACTATGGCCTCATGCCCCTTGAAGTGGACTGTTGGGGCATGGGGCCATACATATGGGGCAGCATGGGAATAGGCGGGGGTACATGCATGCGGTTGTACATGCTCACACATGACACAGCCAGAACATAAACTGAACTTGCTTTGTTATCCAGCAAGTGATGTTAGCAGTCGGACGCAGACAAACACTAGGATCTGAAGGTTAGGGTCACACCCTGCTTGCTCCAGTAACTGGCTGCAAGGGTTTAGGCAAAATGTTGCCTGCTCTGATCCCACCCTGTAAATAGGCCTGAACTGAGTGCAAAGTATACACTTAGCGGGGTCCCTATGTAGAAGGCGTAATAAAGAGGCACTTCAAAATTCATATTCAAGAGAGCCAGAGTGGAGTGGAACTGCAGGCCCGTATAGGCTTGTTCAGGCCAAGACAAAGGCCAGATGACATTCTTCCACTGAGTAAATGTTCCTGGGCAATCCCTGTAGGGTTCGCACAATTCCATGCCTCTGTGTGACCTACCATGGAAGAAAGAGGGTAACATAGAATATGGGATCTCTGGCATACAGTGTTCTGAAGGAAATGGGTCAATATTGGCTTAGAGAGCACTTATCCATGCAACAGAGTCAGAGAGAGATAAGGAGATGTGAAAGAATTCCTGTCAGCACTCAGGCTGAACAAGCAGATCGCCATGCATGTGAGGCCAGCATGGGTGGCACAGCTAGTCCAGGCTATCCCAAGACCCTGTCTCAGGCAAACAACAAAAGACCGATCAGTGAGGGAGGAGTTCTCTGAGAAGATGGTGCTTTAGGAAAACCGAAATGAAGCAAGAGTGTGTTGATGGATGGAGAATTCCAAGCAGCTCTTTAGATCAGTAGGCCCTTGAGCAGAAGCCTGCCTGTCATGGGAGGAAGTAGCCAGCATGGTTGGAGCAAGGGAATGTGATAGGTATTGAGGCTGAGGTGGGCTAGCCAAGTGAGTTGTTTGGGTGAGGCCTCAGATCATTTCAGAGTCCTGGTTTAGCTCAGAGTGGTGGGGAGTGCTAGGTGACAGAGAGGGATGAGTATGTCCCCCCATTATCTCCCACCTGGGCCCTTGCCCTTTATGTTGTGTGCATACTGTTCCTTCTAGGTCTGGCAGAGAGTGCAATTAAGACAGACCTAGGGCACTGGGGATGATGGTTCAGAGCTTAAATGCACTTGCATAGCAAACATGAGGACCTAAGTTCAAATCTCAGGAACCCATGAGAAAACAGATGTAGCATAAATATGTGATCCCACTTCTCCTACAGGGAGATGGCAAGGAGAGACAAAGAATCCCACCCCACCCCCCAAAGAAACCTCATGGACCAACTTGCCTGACATAGGCAGCATCAGACAAGAGACCATGTCTCAAACAAGGTGGAAAGGAAGGTTGCCTCCTGACCTCCATGTGGGCGTCGTCACTCACAGGAGCACACGCACACATCATACGCATCTCGTTCCCCCACGCAGACACACATGCAGAGATGCAGACCTGGAACGGCATCTGCAGTCAACCCTTCACCAGCCCCACGACCTTGAACGCATGATGCGGAGAATTCAGTGTCCTCTGCTGGGAGATAACCATGGTGACTTCTGCCGGGGACTGGGGACTGCCTCTCGGGGAGCTCCCTTCTGAAGCTTGGCTCCCGGCACACAAGCAAGGGGCCCTTCAAAGAGCTCAGAGGCGTGCTTCTGTCTACTCGGGATTCTTAGCCGCCTCTGGAGCCCAACCCCCTTAGCAGGAGACAACTTCTGGAATCTGGTGGTAGAAAAAAAGAGATACTCAGCACCTCACAGGGGTGGAGAGAATAGTATCCCCAAGCCCAGCTCAGACCTCTCCTGCCCCAAGATATCCCTTAGAAGAAGGTCCCTTAGTTGTGTCTGCTGCCTCTCCTCAATGCAGCAGACACAAGTAAGGGGAAGGAAGCAGGCAGCTTTTGTGTCTGCAGCAGATTTTATTTAACCTGATGTTTCTACAAGTATTATCACTTCAATATGAGATCAACATAAAACTACTAGAGATGTATTTTTTTTGCACCTTAAGTCCTTGAAACTCCATATTTATTTATGCATTGCATCGAACCCAGAACTTGCAGTGTCAGTCAGGCACCCTACACTGAGCCATTTCCCCAGCCCTTCAGTGGGGGACTCGAGGCAAAGGCTCTGCAACGGGTCTATATCACAAGCTCACTTTTTATTTTTTTATCCTGAGACAGCACTTTGCTAAGTTGCCCACGCTGGTCTTGACCTTGTAATCCTCCTGCCTCAGCCTCTGAAGTAAACTGAGATGACAGATGTGAGCCACCAGGCCCAGCTTTCCAGTGTCTTTTATGCACATAGTCCATCTCTTCTCTGACTGGCCACATTTAAAGAATGAGCCACCTTGTCAAGAGGCTGCTGTCCTGGGCAGTGCTGGTTTAGGTCAGAGTTTTTCTGAAGTCCCCAGCACCACAGCCATGTTACCCAAGCTAACTTACTATTTATTTTCCTTTGCATCTGGACCACTGGCTGCCACGCTCAGGAGACCTGTGCTAGGATCCTCCTTTATCGCGGAGCAAACAAAGATGTGAAAAATAACAATGGACAGACACCCTTCCAGGTCTGCGGTTCTGGGTTAATCGGCAGTGTAGGGACTGGGAGAGGGACACAGAGGACCAGGGGCCAAAAGCACTGGCTGTGGATGCTACATGGTCTGGGAGAAGGGAAAGAGAGGGTCTGTTGGGTCAGTAGTGTGGATGTTGGGTTGCTCGAGTAAAGCCGCGTTAGAGGAGTTCAAGATACCTCCAGTCCTTGATCTCTCCTGAGCATCCACCTCCTCCCCCCCCCCTCCTGCAGGTGGCTGTGATCGCTGGGAATTTTGAGCTGGGGGAACTGATTCGTAACCATCGGGAACAGGATGTGGGTGAGTGAAAAGAAGTCAGGGTAAGGGAAGAACTGAGGATTCATATTGGGGATTACAGAGTTGGTGGCCTGATCGAAGGGTGTCAGGATGGCACACAGATGTCTGAGGAGTGGTGGGGGAATAACTCAGTGTGTCACCACCCTCACTGTCTCATCTCTACCTTTCTCTCTCTCCCACCACCGCTTGCCCTCCACGGTTCCCACCTGCCTCTGTTTCCCCATCCTACCTGCCTGCCCCTGACCACCACTGTTCGCTCTCAGTACCCTTCCAGGAGTCCCCCAAGTATGCAGCCCGGCGTCGGGGACCCCCAGGCGCAGGGCTGACTGTACCCCCAGCGCTGCTGAGAGCTAACAGCGACACGAGCATGGCGCTGCCTGATTGGATGGTGTTTTCGGCCCCAGGGGCCTCATCCTCTGGGACCCCTGGCCCTACCTCAGGACCCCAGGGCCAGTCACAGCCCTCAGCCCCCAGCACCAAGCTCAGTAGTGGGACCCTCAGAAGTGCCAGCAGCCCCCGAGGTGCCCGGGCACGCTCCCCGTCCCGGGGGAGACATCCTGAAGACGCCAAGAGACAACCTCGAGGCCGGCCCAGGTAGGCAGGACTAAGCCCCGCCCCCAAACTACCCACCCAGCCGGCCAGACTGCCCGCTTTCTGTTCCAAGAGTGGTGGTGGGTCCCATACCTGCCTGCAGCTCTAACTGTCTCATGAGTAAAATGAGGGCGTTAGGGGGTATCAGGCCTCGCTCCTGGCATGGCTAAGAGAAAAAGGCTGCAACCTATCAGGACAGACAGATGGAAGGGTGAGGAGAGGAAAGGGAGCAGGAATAGGGGCTTGGGCATAGACTTTGGAAGCAATGTACAAGGCGGTGCAGGAGTCCAGGGAGGGGAACCTGGGAGCTGAGAGGGCAGGAGAAAGGGTTGTTCTGCTGTAAGGATGTCAGGAAGAGAGGGAGGCCCACTAGGTGTGTCTCAGGTGCTAAGGAAGTGGAGAAGGCTGGGAACAGTTGGCTGTGGCCTTGGACCTGCCCCAGGAGGAAGCTAGGAGTCCCTGAAGGCTCATGAGCTGGGGGATGTTCCAGCGAAGCTTCAGGAAGCCGAATCAAGCTGTACTTGCAGACCGTGGGAGGGGCGGAGCTCGGAGCCTTAAAACGGGAGTGGGGGGGTGCATCTGGTCTCCCAAGGACACCAGAGCTTGGAAAAATACTCAATCCCTGGCCCCACCCTGACGCTCTGCCTTCCTTCCACCCAAGGACCCTTGTCCCTCCAGAAGTGCCTTGTCCCTCCACTCTCCCCTGTCTCTCACAACTTCTGTGTATGCAGCTCCAGCGGGACACCCCGAGATGGGCCGGCTGGGGGAACTGGGGGCTCAGGGGGCCCTGGGGGCTCCCTTGGCAGCAGAGGCAGACGTAGGAAGCTCTATTCAGCGGTACCGGGACGCTCCTTCATGGCGGTGAAGTCCTACCAGGCTCAAGGCGAGGGAGAGATCTCTCTGAGTAAAGGCGAAAAGATCAAAGGTGACAGGGTGGGGCTGGGTGGGGGCAGGGTGAGGGGAGGCTCAAAGACCTCCTGAGTCCTATGCACTCTGGGGACTTTAAAGAGCCCTGAGAGGCCCCTCTTGGCTTGGAGGAAAGGGAGGCACTATATGGGACAGTGTCAAGAGGAAGAGGGGAGCTGAGCATTGGAGGCACATGGATTGTCACATGTGTGAATGAATGTTTGGATGTGTGTGGGCACGTGTGTGTGCTGGTGTTTGTGCATGTGTGTTGTGTGTATGGGAAGGTTGACATCAGGTGTCTTCCTCAGTCACCCTCCACATTTGTTTTCGAGAGAGTCTCTCATTGAACCCTCACTAAGTCAACCAGGTTGGCTACCTAGCAAGTTCCAAGAACCCACCTTTTTCGTTTCCTTGCTGGGAGTTACAGACTCTCACAGCTGAATCTGGCCTTTCACATCAGTTTTGGGGATCCAAATTCAAGTCCTTGCGCTTGTACAGTAGGCGCTTCACCCCCTGGGCCATTTTGTTGGCTCCTGGAGCTTTCCTTTTTGAGGCAAGGTCTTAAGTTGCCCAAGCTCTTCTTGAATTCACTTAATAACACAAGTTCACCTTGAGCTTCTGGTTGTCCTGCCTATACCTCCTGACTACTGGAATGACTTCTCTCTAGAGGACAGTGACCGTAGCGCATAACCTGCAGCCTTCAAAGCATGGGCAGTATGTGTTCCTGGATAAATGGGTGCCTTGGAGGTAGAGAACCACGTTGAAGGCAATATAATTCAGAGCAAAGAGGGCAATTTCCTGCCAGATTCTAGCTTACCCGGGAGCTCTGTGGTGCGGTAGTTGAGCATTCAAAGCTTGGTCCCACCACCACTTAGAGGAAAGAGTTCTAGAAACCAACTTCTCTGAACATCAATTTCACTGTCTTTAAAAATGAGACCCTAGGGAGATTCGGGAAAGTCACTAAGTCTCTGAGGCCCAAGGCTTTGGATGCTGCATGAGAGCTGGCCTTCTTCCTCATAAGCTCTCAGAGACAGACCAGAGATGGCTGGGCAAGCAAGGGGGATCCTTCCAGAGGACACAGATATGAGGAAGGCCTTCAAGGGTATCTAGAGGGCCTCATCCATCAAGTTGGATCTTTTGAGGGGGGGGGCTCAGTTGTCTATCTTCCCGTAGAAGACAAGGATAGGAAGGTCGATGATGATGATGATGATGATGATGATGATGATGATGTGTGTGTGCGTCTATTATCTATTGTGTCTATATGTCTATCATGTATGTATATCTCATGTATCTTTTAATCTAGCCTACAATCTGTCTATTAGATTTATCTATATTATGTAGCTATAAATCCATCATCTAGCTATCTACTTTTGTTTGTATATGTACCAATCTATGCATATGTCAGTCTTGAGGTAGGGTCTCATGCTGTAGCCCAGCGTAGCCTTGAAGTCACTCTGTAGCCAAGATCTGCCCTAACTGTTAACAGTCTTCTTGCCTTAACCCCCTGAGTGCCAGGATGGTCCCCTGAGTGCCAAGATGGTCCCCTGAGTGCCAGGATGGTCCCCTGAGTGCCAGGATGGTATAGATGGACTAGCATGCTTTGGTTTCGAACATTCTGTACCATTTATATAGAAAACTTTTCCATTGTCTCTTTGTGTCCTCAGCTACGAGGGTGCTTCAGGTTTCGGGGATATCTGGATGTCTTGTCCATTCAGTTCACATACGGTCATCTGGCCTCTCTCCAAACACCATTTTCCCTTCATTAAAAAGGGTGGGGGGTTTTGTTTGTTTGTTTTTGTTTGTGTATGTGTGCATGTGTGTATGTGTGCATGCATGTGTGCATGTGTGTGCGTGTGTGTGTGTGTGTAAATATGTATGGTGCCTATGCCTGTGTGAATGTGGAGGCCACTGTCTGCCTATTTCTTTGAGGCAGAGTCTAGGCTGAAAGCCCCAGCAATCCTGTCTCCACCCATCTCATCTTAGAACTGGGATTATAGGCATGCATGGGACACGCAGATTGTTACATTCGTGCTGAGTCCTGAACTCTGGTCCTAATGATTGTACACAAATGTTCTTAACTACTGAGCCACCTCTCCAGCCCTCCTTCCCTTCCTGAGAGCTTGTTTGGAGCCTCTAGCAGGGGGTTTCAAATATTCACATGCCCTTGATTGAAGAATGGCTCTCCTCTGTGAAGAAAAGCCATTCTCCTAGACTGAGTGCACACTTCAAGAGGGATGCACATAGAGTAGTGAGGGAGGAAAGAGACACCTGCCTAGCCGGCCAAGCCAGCCAGATCATCCAAATAAACCCTGGAAGTCAATAGGATGTGAGATGTCACAGCTGGGCTGCCTTCACATCCACCTCCACTATTTTTTAAATAATAGTTTCCGTTTCTGTGTATGCATGCTCTGTCTACATGAACATGTGTGCCACATGTATGCCCAATCCTATGGAAGTCAAAAGAGGGCATCAGATCCCCTGGAACTGAAGTTACTGATGATTGTGAGCCACCATGTGGGTGCTGAGAATAGAATCTGGATCCTTTGCAAGGACAACCAGTGCTCTTAACCTCTGAGCCATCTCTCCAAGCCCCACCACCCTATTTGTTTGAGACAAGGTATCTCACCATGTAGCTAACTGGGGACTCACTGTACAGACCAGGTTGTTTTTAGGCTTTTAATAATCCTCCTGTATTAGCCTCTGGAATGCCCCCATGCCCAGCCTCTTCTGTCCCCTTGATCACTGTAGGTGTTCCTCTAAGGGCAGCTAATCTGGAAGCTCTTCCAGAGCAGGAACTTCATGGGTTGTGTCCAACTGTGTCTGTCCTGGTACTTAACACTTGATCAGCGCTCAGTAGGTGTTTTGTGAGCAAATGATTGATCTCAAGCCCAAGCAGTCAGGCATGGCAGAACCAACTGAGAGCCCTACTGTCTACCATCATCTATGACCTGGGGCTTTCGCTCATGTCATTGCCCCACATCTTCAGGGGAAGGGACAGGTATGTAGGGAGAAGTGTTGAGGAGCCTCATAGCAACTTCTGTGTCATCTGAGCTATGGTGGAGACTTTTCAGATTGGTCCTCAGTGTGTGTGTGTGTGTGTGTGTGTGTGTGTGTGTGTGTGTGTGTGTGTAATTATATATACAGTTGTGTGCTTATGCATGTAGAAACTAGAAGTCAGCTTTTGGTGATGTTCCTCAGGGCCATCCTCCTTGCTTTGTTGAGACAGAGTCTCTCACCACCCTGAAACTCGTCAAGTAGGCTAAGCTGGCTGGCCTGCAAGCCCTAGCGGTCCACTCGTCTCTACCTCCCCAGCAGTGAGACTGCAGTGTGTACCACTATGTCCAGCTCTCTCTGTGGTTCTAGGGATTGGACTCAGATCCTCATGCTTGTGAGTCAGGCACTTCATCTACTAAACCACATTCCCAGCCCTTCAGCTTCTTTTACTGTAGTGGTTAGAATTGAGGAGGCAAGCATTCCACTATAAAGCCAAGCATCCCGGCCTAGAGGCAGGGGCTCTACCACTGAGCCCCGCCCCCAGCTCCTCACTGGAGGATTCTAGGCAGATGCTCTACCACTGAGCCACGCCCCCAGCCCCTCACTGGGGGATTCTAGGCAGATGCTCTACCACTGAGCCACGCCCCCAGCCCCTCACTGGGGATCTAGACAAGTGCTCAACCACTGAGCCCCATTCCTAGTCTTCACCATTTAATTCTGAGACAGACAGCATCTTACTAAGTCACAAAGATTGGCTTTGAACTCACTCTGCAATACAGGCACCTTTTAAATTTTCAATCCTCCTGCCTCAGCCTTTGGAGAGCTAGGATGACAGGCCTGTGCTACCAGCCCCAGCTTGCCTCCAGCTTTTTTACCCAGAAGGGCTTGGAGAAAAGACAGTGTGTCTGTCGCTATTAGCATCATTCTCCGGATGGGAATTCAGGCACACATTAGCTACTCAAAGCTTTGTTCCTAGAACTACACAGGCTTGGGTTTAAATCCTGCCTTGCCAGTGACTACTAGCCTTGCGACATGGGGCAGGTGGCAAGTGACATTAGCTCTCTGCACTTCAGTGTCCTTGTCACTAAGTATCCCTTCCCAGAGTTCTGGCCTGGAGTAAGCTCTCAGTGTCCTTGCCATCTGTCTTTGCTTCAACACCAAATAAGGAACAGGATGGTGATGGGTGGCAAGACAGGTCCACTAAAGGGCTGAAGTTGTCACTGCTTAGAGCAGTGGGAGGGGGATGCAAAGAGGGGCAAGAGGTGGGAGAAGCTGGGCAGAGACTTGAGGGGGCAGCAGGGATAGGAGTGGGCACAGCTGGCTCCAGAACAGCCACCTGAGCCATGGAGTTTTGGGGGCTTAAGGAAACACTCCACTAGGTTGTAGGTGGTAACCAGAAGGGACAAGGACCAAGAACCTAGTCTGCTCCCCAAATATGCCTGATATGCTCCTCTTATGTCAAGGAAGTTCACATGCAAGAGTGTCCCAACTTGGCTCTCCATCATGGTCTCCCCTATTTCTCAGACCTTCTGTTTTTTGCTTTGAGGCAGGGTCTCTTGTAGCCCAGACTGGCTTTGAACTCTCCAGTCCTGAGAATGATGTTAAAGTCCTCGACCCTCTGCCTCCAAGCCTGGGAGTATATAGGAGCGTACAGTTTTGTTTTGTTTGGAGTTTTGAGTGTGATATACATGCACACTTTTGTACAGGTGCACATATTCAGAGGGCAGAGGAGGGCTCTGGGTGTCCTGCTATATCCCTCTCTGACTTATTTCATTAAGACAGGGTCTCTCACTGGGCTTGGAGCTAGGCTAATAGTCAGCAAACCCCAGTGATCCTTCTGTTTCCTAACAGCAGTGTGAAAGTTGTGTGTGGCCACATTCAGTTTTTGTTTCAACATAGCTGAGGCATCCAAGCTTTGGTCCTTAGGGTTGTACAGTAAGCATTCTTACCCACTGAGTCATCTCACCACCTCCTAGTCCTAAGTTTTTAATAGGGTCTTGTGATATAGCCCAGGCTAGCCTTTAAATCACACACAGAATCCCTGTACCAGATTTTTCTTTTTAGGTTTTTTTGTTTGTTTGTTTGTTTGTTTGTTTTAGACAGGGTTTCTCTGTATAGCCATGGCTGTTCTGGAACTCACTCTGTAGACCAGGCTGGCTTCAGAAATCTGTCTGCCTCTGCCTCTGCTTCCCAAGTGCTGGGATTAAAGGCATGCACCACCACTGCCTGGCTAGATTTTGTTGTTGTTTTTATGTTGTGTGTATGAACCTTTTGCCTATGTGTCTCCGCACCACTGTAAGCTCCTGGAGCTGGAATCACAGACAGTTGTGAGCTGCCATGTGTTTGTTGGAAATCAAATCCAGGTTCTCTGGAAGAGCAGTCTATGCCCTTAACTGCTAAGCCATCTCTTCAGCTCTCATACTTCAAATCTACCTTAAGGCTATCTTTGGGTATTGGAACAACTGGAGAGCGTGCACCAAATGTGTTGGGAGCAAAAGAGGAACCTAGAAACCTCAAGAAGGGTCTGGAGCTGAGTTGTTAGAGAGCTTAGCTAGCACACACAAAGCCCTAGGTTCAATCCCCAGCACCACATAAACTGGGTATGGGGTGCATGATGTCACTCCAGCACTGAGGAGGTGAAAGAAGGTGGATCCAAAGTTCAAGGTCATGATCAGCTATAAGTAAATTTGAAGCCGACCTAGAATACATGAGAACTTGTCTCAAAAATATAATGGGGCAGGGGAGGAGGAGTAAAAAGAAGAGGAGGAGGTAGGGGAAAGAGAGGAAAAAGAAAAAGAAAAATTTAAGACAGCTTAAAACATTTCCTTGTTCCCACTGTCCCATCCAGTGCTCAGCATCGGGGAAGGAGGCTTCTGGGAAGGCCAGGTCAAAGGTCGAGTTGGCTGGTTCCCTTCTGACTGCCTAGAAGAGGTGGCAAACCGTTCCCAGGAGGGAAGACAAGGTAACAAGGAGCCTTCTCCCTCACGCCCTACAGTCTTCTTATCCTTCCGGCCCCGCCTGATAGGAGCGGGGTGCAGAAGTCTGGGAGTCGGCTTTGCTGTTTACAAAGTGAGGGACCAAGGCTTTATGTCCCTGCAGAAAGCCGAAGTGACAAGGCAAAGAGACTCTTCAGGCATTACACAGTGGGCTCTTACGACAGCTTCGATGCCCCAAGGTAAATGTCCTCACACCCTTAGGTGCCCCGCCTCTCCCAGCTCCCTTCACACCGCACACTTTAAGCCTGTTTCTCTTCTTGGTCGACTAGGAAGCCAGGAGAAGGCAGAATTCTGTTAACATAACAGCCCAATCCCAAATCTGCCTCTGGCAGCCACTGAGACCATACAATGTGGGTTGGGTGTGTCTGGGGACCTGGGCTCCTGTGTGGGGGCTAGTTAGAAGCCCTGGTCTCCTTCCTGTTTCCCTGTCTGTGTGCAGTCTCCTACTGTTGGACATATGTACATCCTGTATGTCATACCGGTGGGGGGCGGGGCGGGTGGAACCCGCAGGACCCCACGGGTGGGGACAGAGAGAGGGGCACACTGACACCTGTCCCCTCCTTGGCTGCTGGCTGACTTGCTTCTGAAGTCTGATGGATGGGATTGACTCAGGGAGGTGAGAGGGGCGGGGTAGGGTGGGGATTGGGTCAGGAGGGGATGCTTGTATATGGGGGGGGGGTTAAGAATGTGTTTGTGTGCATGACCAGAGTTAAAGGGGTCCCAGTGTGTGGGCGTGTCTATACCAGTGTGCATGACGCATCTGCGTGCATGCATGGGCAGAAGGCCCTTAATCGGATCACTGTGAATAGCCCTAACGAAGGCTGCATGCTGCAGCCCTCGGTGCATATGGGTACATTTGTGTAACTGTTGACTGTGTGGCTGGCTTTGCAACGTGTGCGCTTCTCTGACTGTGGGCAAGCACTGCCAGAGACGTCCATGTGTCTGCTCACACGTGAACAGGTGACAGATCTCTCTCCACACCCCGTGTCACTGTGTGTTCTTTGGTGGCCCCACTGTGCGTATGTCTTCTCTTCTATGATTGGTCTGAAATTCAGAACCTGGAATGCTGAGGGAGGGAAGGGCAGAGGAGGGGGATGAACCCAGAGCCACGGGGCTATGCTCTGGGGAAGGAATGTCATAATCCAAGGTCTAACCGATGACACCCTCCTCTGCCACCCCATCCCACCCCAATCCAGGGAAGGGTCTCCCTGTTCACAGTATCCCTCCATTAAATGTATCCAAACCTGTGTCTGTGTTCTGGCCAGTGGGGGAAAGGTCTGGGTTGGGGGAGGAGAAAGGACTGGGTGGTTGACTGGGTGGGGCTTGGGTGCCAGCCACCCTGCGCCCCAGAGTCTGAGGGAAATCATCTTGTGCCCGTTCACGGGGTATGTCTCTGGCTCTGGGCCCTGGGTGAGTATGGAAGGTCCCTCTACCCCAAGTCAGCCTCTGTCTGGGGGGTTCTCACCTGGGCCGGACTGTTCTTGCAGAGCTGTCATTCTCTCCAAAGACTGAGTGTGTGTGGGGGGTGTCTCTTCAACCCCAGACTCCATCCTCTTTTCCTTATTACGATCCTGTCTTGAAGCCTTGCTGTATCTGTCCTTTTCCCTCCTCTCCTGGGGCTGGGGTCTATCCAAGCCCCCTTCAGTCATACCTTCTCCCCTCTGCTCTCCCTGGCCCCGTCAGTCTGCGGTGTCCTGGCTTGCGTGCTCACACCTTGCGTCTCAGTGTTGGTCCCTAACATCTCAGCTGGAGCTGAGCCATGTCTGCTTGTGTACCTACCTACCCCACCTTGTGCCACCACACTCCTCCTGTCTGGGGGTGTGGTGGGGGTCCACAGCTCTCTAATGAGTGGTGGTATATGTGTCCCCTCACTACTCTCTGTTTTAGTGTTCTGGGTCCCAGCTGAATGTCTTGGCTCGCCCCAACCCAGCCCTGCACCCTGCCTTTTCCTACTATTTGGGGGATAAGCTGTGTGTCTGTCTGCACTGAGGATGGGCTGTTAGCCCTCTCTTGGAGAGGGGTCTACCTCTCTCACCCTTGGGTGTCCCTTGTCCTGAAAGTGTGGTTCTGTCTGTCTGCGCGTCCCCGCACGCGATGGCGTGCCATCTTATGTGATGTGTGTGGCGCTGCGTCCTTCTCCCCGCGCTCCCGCTCTCTGGCTCGCGCGTTCTCTCTGCACCTGCGCGGAGAGGACTCTAGAAAGGGGGGAGTATGGATGGGGGGGGGACAGACCGGAAGTGACTCCCTCCCCCTCCCCAAGCCCTGCCCCTCCCCCTCCTCCCGCCAAAGGGGCCCCCGCGTTACCCTCCCCCGTCCGTCCCCCCTCCGTCCGGCTGCCCGGCGCAGGACGTCAAGGGGTTAACGCGGGGCCGCTGCCTCCTCTGGAGCTGTCCGCGGTGCTGGAGCCTCAGCCATGCGCTGTCCCCCGCGCGCCCCCCGCGGCATGTGAGCCCCCCGGGGCTGCCCGCCCTCCCGAGGGGGGGTGCGCGCCCCCTCCCCCGGCCCCTCCCCCCTCCCGGCGCGGGTCAGCATGAGGCGGGGCCTGGGGGCCCGGACACGGGGGTTCAGCCGAGCGGGGACGCGGCGGCGGCGGCGACGGCGGCCGCGGTGGTGGCGGGGGCGGCCCGGATCGGGACCCGGGCCGGGGCCCGGGCCGCGGTGGCGATGGCTTTGTCTGCGGTCGGGGGTGGCCCCGGCGGGGGCGCCTTGCCCCAGCCGCCCCCTGCGCTATCCTCCAGCTGGCCCGCGCTGGGGCCTCGGAGGCGCAGCGTCTGGTACATTTACAGGTAACGGCGCACCGCCCGCTCGTCCCCCGCGCGACCCTCCGTGCGTTTGGGGCTCCCCAGACCTGTCCCGTGTCCCCCTCGTAGCCTCCCTTCCCTGGGCCTAAGCCCTTCCAGACCCTCTCTCTCAGCAGCTCAGCAACCCGCTCTCTTCCACCTCCCTCCTTCCTGTGCTTCAGATGCTGCTCCAGGGCCTCCTCTGCTATTCAAGACTTTTGCCTCCCCGCAAACCCTTACGAAAGGACCCTATTACAGCTATACTCTGCAGCCCACTCTTGCCCTTTCTGGCACCCCTAGCTCCCCTACTCTAAGGAGTACTTCCCCAGGGCCCCCAAACAGATACCCCAGGCCCCCATCCCTCCAATCCTCCGCATCCCCGCCCCTCTTCCCAGAGTCAGCAAGTCCCCCCATTCATACCCCTGTCTCCCATTCACAGTCTGTCCCCCCCACACACACACACCTCCATCACACAGGCATCCCGCCCCCGGCCTTCCCTCCCCTTCTCTTTTTCCGCTGCGTGTCACTGTGCGGCTGTGCGTGTGTCAACGATGTGTGTGCGTATGACCGCCTGCGTGTGTGAGAGACAGACAGAGATGGGGGAGGCTGTGGGCTCCCAGCCCACCCCCCACCTATGTCCATCTGTGTGTCCCTGCGTGGGGGTGTCTGTCTCTGTGTGACTTGGAGCCATATCGAGGCTGTCTGGGGACTGTGCGCGTATGTGCGCTTGTGTGTGTCTGTGTGCGTGCGCGCACACGTGTGTGATAGAGTGCATCTGTCCCAGAGACTGCGGCTGTGTCTCCCAACACCCAGCCTCCTAGGCCTGGCCTGCCTCCTCTTCCCCCTCTCTCCCCGCCCCCCCCAGTTTGCTCTGTGTTTCTGTCCCCGCGTGCCCTGCTCCGTACCCTCCCCTGGAGTCTGTGCATGGGGAGGATCGACCCTGGACCCCGAGGTTCTGCCCTCTGCGGGGATGGGGGCACGTGGGCTGAACCTCGCCAAGCTTCTGCATGGGGCTCTGGCACCTGCCTGTGTGCTGTTCTCAGCATGGGGACAGGGGCTGGCTTTCTTGCATGCGGGGGCCCTGTGCAGGCCGTGGAGAGGCCCGCCGAGATGGGAACACAGGGAGGGAAGGAGGACTGGAGAATGCGCTGTGGATGGCAGCCGGCTCCAGGCCGTGGCATCCTGAGTGGGCAAGAGGGACCTGGGGTGGGGGTGGGGAGCGGTCGCGCCGCAGTCTCCATGAGGGAACCAGCAAGCCCTGGAGACCTTCTCTGGGACACGGCGGGATGGCCTGGGGAAGGACATGGTGCCAGCTCCTCATGGGCAGGTAGTCCGCACCGCGAACGGTGGTGCTGTGAGTGGACTCAGAGGGAGCGGGGGTGGTGGTGCAAAGGGGGTTGCTGGATAGAGGGGAAATGGGACGCGTGGGTGCTGGAGAGGGGCTGGGGGATGGCGTTTGCGGGTTCTGGGTGCCAAGAAAGGTGCTGGGGTGAGAATGGAAGGCAGGCGGTAGGAAGAGGATTGGGGGGCGGGGACCCAGCCGGCACCACCGCCTGGTGTATGCAAGGAATGTGAGCGGAAGAGACTGCTAGGAAAACCAGCGTGGTCTGCAGGGCAGGGCAAGCTTCGCATCCTTGGCCAAAGGAGAAAGGGCTTTCCGTAGTGGGCAGGCAGTGTGAAAGGAACGTGGGTGTTATTGGGGGACACCGTGAGCTTCTCTGTACAGGAGACAAGAAAATGTGGAAGGCTGAGGGCCAGGAATTTCAGAGAGGAGGCAGGCAGGGGTGAGGAGGTGGCAGACTACAAAGAGGTCACTTGGAAGAAGGGACGACTGGGTGCAGGTGTGGTCTCCTGGTATACCAAACCCTATGGGCACCCTCAGACTGGCTGACTGATGGCGTAGTTTGGGAGCCATGGAATACAGGATGGTGTGCAATGAGACGTGAAACAGGAAGGAGGTTCACAGAGAGGAAGGATGGAGGCAATGGCAGGAAGCTGAAACACAGGAGAGCAAGTAGGACATTTGGGAATGAGGGTACCATATCTGGTAGGGGCATACACAGTGTGCGTTGTGGAAATAGACACTGCTGCAGCATGCTGGGCTCCATATGAGAGTGTCCTATGGTAATGGGGGAGGGTGCTACTGGGGTATGTGGCGGGGGGGGGCAGCTTGTGGTCTTGACAATTCTAGCTGGTGTGAGATCTTGAGCAGGCCCTTGCTCTGTGCCTCAGTTAACCGAGCATTAAAGATGGGAACACTCGCAGTCCCATCCAGGAGTGTTGTAATGACTTAAATATTAAATGACCCGAACAGTGGTTGGTGTTGCATGGATCTTGATGGATGGGTTCCTTGTGTGACTAGCAGAAGTTAGGATAAACCCCCCCCCCCGAGGCTGAGGGACAGTGGGGGGTTGTCTTAGTTAGGGTTTTGATTGCTGCAACAAAACACCATGACTGAGAAGCAAGTTGGGGAGGAAAGGGTTTATTCGGGTTTTCACTTCCACATGGCTGTTCATCACTGTGGGAGGTCAAGACAGGGACTCAAGCAAAGAAGAATCCTAGAGGCAGGGGCTGACGCAGAGGCCATGGAGGGGTGCTGCTTACTGACTTGCTTCATAAACCGTATTCAGCCTGCTTTCTTATAGAATCCAGGACCTTCAGCTCAGTGATCCCCCCTACACACACACACACCATGGATGGGATGGGCCTTGCTCCCATCAATAAGTAATTATGAAATGCCAGGTACCTTCCTTTCAGATAACTCTAGTTTGTCCAGTTGACATAAGACTAGCCAGCACAGGGGTCCCCTGCTGAACTTTGGGGTAAACCATGTGACTGAGATGTTTAGGTAGTGTGACATGGAAGGAATTCTAGCTGCAGTTACCCAGGTATTTTCTTGGGAATTAAAGAATGATATTTATCAGCTGAGCAGAGCAGTGCTCACCTTGAATCCCAGCATTCGGGAGGCAGAGGAAGGCAGATAGATCTTTGTGAGTTCGAGGCCAATCTTGTCCATGCAGTGAATGAGGACAGCCAGAGCTGCGTAGTGAGCCCTGTCTGGAAAACAAACACAAAACGATACTGTCTGTGTCTCTGGAGAGTTTAACCTTTCTGTGCCTGACTTACTCACCTGTAAAATGGGAATCAGTGGAATTTATGTCTTCTTCCCAAACTGGCTCTGAGGAGGGGGATAACGCAGTGGGGCGGTTGTGAAGGGCTTTTGATGCTGCCAGGGCAGCCACAAGCATTTGGCCTCTGCAGATGAACAAGAGGCTGGCTTGTATCTGAGGACAGGTGCTTGGGGTATCTGAGGCTGCGTGTCAAGCTGGGCCTGAAAGAGGTGGCAGAATCGGATGTGGCTCACATCCATCACCCCAACACTAGGGAGGCTGAGTCAAGAGGATTGTAATGAGTTGTAGACCAGCCTGGACTGCAGAGAGAGAGAGAGTGAGACAGAAACACAGACAGACAGACAGACAGACAGACAGACAGACAGACATTTCAGAACATGGGGAAGGTGAGGGTGGCAGGGAGGCATGAATGACTGAAGGTGACTGCCTTGGTGGGGCAGAAAGGGGGAGCCTGAAGGGCACTATGGCCTCCTGGGAAGGCTCTTGGGGATGTGGAGAAGGTGTCAGAGTAGTAAGGACAGAAAAGGCTTCTAAGAGGTTGTCACAGTGTGTCAGGATGAGGCTACCACAGAAAACACAGTCAGAGCCAAGCTCCCTTGACCTCACAGACCATCCCTTCACCTCCACCTCATCCTTCCCTACAGCCTCCTTAGACCCATTTCTCCCCTCTGCCCTCACCCTTCCTCTCTTCAGCCCTTCAGTCTTCTCCCGACATCTGCTCCATGCACCTGCAATGACTGCTGGGGGTGACTGGGAAGGGCTGAGGGAGAGGAGGTGGAGACCCGTGGACAGGTTTACTGGCCTCTGGATGAGTGCAGAGACTGGAGCATTCCTCTGCGTTCATGCACGATGTGGTACTCATTAAGTACCCCAAGGAGGGAGGCAGCTCACTGCTGGTGAGCATGGAAGCTGCGGGGGTCATGGGAGCTTACACAGACGGTGACGGAGGGAGGGAGGTGGCACCACAAAGCAGTAGGCACACAATTAGGTGTTACCTCCCCGTGTGCTGGGAGGTACTCAGAGGGCGTGTGATGGGAATACACTGATATCAAAGTGAGGGGGAGTCAGGATCGGGGCACATTGGGATGTGTGGAGGTGTCACTGAAATACACTGGAGTACTTGTGGAGGGCTGTTAGCTGAATACGTGGGGGTGGGTAATTGGGAGAGCCTGCATGGATGTGATTGGAGTAGCTTGGAGCCATACAACCTGAGATTCGGTGGGGGGGGGGGGAGTGTCCAGCCATTGCTGCAACACAGAGAGTGCGTGTCACGTGTCACGTGTCACGTGTCACCGGCCCTGGGTTCTAGATGCTAGCAGAGACTGCTGCTGCGGTGAATTTGGTTCTGGTAACACTGGGCGTTCTAGGGTATTCGGAAAGGAACTGCCCGAGGTAGAGCAATCTAGGTGTCCCTGTCTGTATTGGGAGGAACCATGGATGGCTGTGGCTTGCTGAGGGGTAGAGTGGCGATCCAAGATCAGAGGCTGTGCTACAGCCAGCCCGAGCAAGCATGGGAATGAGGGCCATGACTGGAGTTTTATCCGTTTCCTCTGTGTTTATGGTTTATGTCCTACTAAGATGTGCTGGTGAGGTATAGGGCTTTAGAACTGACACTTTATTCGGGGGGGGGGGTGGATTTGTGCTTATTTTTTTCCAGTGCTAGAGATGGAAATTCTAGGGATTCTAGGCAGGGGCTCTACTACTGAGCCACGCGCCCCCAGCCCCTCACTGGGGGATTCTAGGCAGATGCTCTACCACTGAGCCATGTCCCCAGCCCCTCACTGGAGGATTCTAGGCAGGTTTTCTAGCACTGAGCCATGCCCCCATCCCCTCACTGGGTCTCTGGACAAGAGCTTTACTGTTGAGCTATATCCCTAGCTCTCTTCTCACTCACGTTATTTTGAGACAGAGCATCCCTTAGTTGTTCAGGCTGATCTTGAACTTTTGAACATACTTCCTCAGCACCCCCTCCAGTAGCTAGGATGACAGACTTGCATCATCAGGACTGGTCACTGGTGTGTGACACCATGTGTGACTTATCACTTGAGTCTTATAAAGGGATGCAGCAGTCAGCACAGTCCACTGGAACTTTCTATAAGTGACAGGAATGTTCTGTGTCAGCACTGTCATTAGGAACATCGTGTGGGCCATCATAACTGAGGAACTGACACTTTAAATGTAATCCTGATTAATGTTGATAAAAATAGTCAGTTGCAACTAGCAGTTGTCATACTGGACAGGGCGATGTAAGCATTCTTTTAGTTGGCTTTGGTCCTCTGGAGTGTTCCTGTAGTAAAGGAATGAGATGTGTTAGCACATTTGCTCTCTTAACATCTTGGTCTAGGGACATGGGGTGGGCTCTGTGCTACTAAACCCTGTGTGTGTAGTGCCACACACTGGCACTGTAGTGTGTGGTGTTCTGACCTCCCCTACAGTGTCTTTAGGCAGGCCCCCATGATGGACTTGGAAACTGAAGCACAAAAGGTTAAAGTCATAGGTTCAAGGTCACAGGCAGGAAGCTGCCAGCCAGGACCCAAGCAGGGCCGTGGTAATTCAGAGCCTCTTCTGCCCACCCGACTGGGTGCCTGGTGCACCGTGGGCTCAGTAACAGCTCTGCTGAATGGATGGGTGGATGGATTCACGGAAGGATGAATGAGGAAAGAGTGGGCGGAAACAAGAGCACCCTGGGCTTTGAGGGGGTGTCTTGAGCATAAGTACAGACTGGATGGGGTGAGGAACTGCAGTGAATGGTCTCTAAGCAGGGGCTGGGGTGCCCCGTGATGGGGTAGAGCCCCAGCTCTGTGCCTCATGAGCCCTTCTCCACCCCCACCCCCCTCCTGCCTCCTGCCAGTGATTACATCATCAAGGAGAAGACAGTGTTACTGCAGAAGAAGGACAGTGAGGGGTTCGGGTTCGTGCTCCGGGGGGCCAAGGGTGAGTGCTGGCCAGGGAGGGGATGGGAGATCCTCTGACCCAAAAGGCAGGGCCTGGATAGGGAGGATGGAAAAAGAGAAGGGACCCCACACACACCCTTAAGCCCACCCATTGCCCCACCCTGGGGTGCTGGTCCCTCAGCTCCAGTGAGTCCTCTGTGACTTGGGTCTGAGCCCCATCCCCTGCTCGGCCTCTCCACCCCCTCCCCTCCGACCCCGCCGGCTCCTCCCCGTCTGCAGCGCAGACCCCCATCGAGGAATTCACCCCCACCCCGGCCTTCCCGGCGCTGCAGTACCTCGAGTCTGTGGACGAGGGTGGCGTGGCATGGCGGGCTGGACTACGAATGGGAGACTTCCTCATCGAGGTGAGCCCCGGCCACACCGTCCTCCTGGGGCCCCTGGTAACAACCCCTAAGTCCACAAGCTGTGTGCCATTTCTGGTGGCCCATTCACCCCATTCAGTCTGTGGGATCACCTACACCTCTCCAGCAACTCTTCCTAGGTCCTTGAAAGGTGCTCGTGCTGGGTGCGGGGGCTCATACCTGTCATTCCAGGTAGTCATCCTAGGACCACTGTTGCCACCACTAGTTCAAGACCAGCCAGGGCCACCTAGTGAGTTCAGGCCAGCCTGGGCCACAGAGTATAAGTGTACCTAAAGATAAACATTTTTAAAAGCATCACAGAATTGTCCCCCAACATATGCAGTACAAGGACATGAAGGGTGTGGCGGTGACTGGGTGTGCACAGGCTAGCCCAGTCCTGAGGGATGTGGGGATTCCAGAGAGCCATGGAGGGGAGACGGTAGGGTGGGAGGTCATGGTTGGGGACTCTAAAGCTAAAAGGCTTCTATCCTTCCTTTATGACACAGGTGAACGGACAGAATGTAGTGAAGGTTGGCCACCGTCAGGTGGTCAACATGATCCGACAGGGAGGGAACACACTGATGGTCAAGGTGGTGATGGTGACCAGACACCCAGACATGGACGAGGCTGTCCACAAGAAAGGTACTGGCTTCTTCACTGCTGTGGCCTTAGCTCAGTCAGTAGAGCACTGGCCTAGCACACACAGAGCCTGGTTCCGTCCCCAGAACTAAGGGCATTTTGGTGCACACCTGCAATCCTACCATCTAGGTAGAGGCAGGAGGGTAAGAAGTCCAAGATCATCCCGAGCGACTTAGTAAGTTTGAGCTAGCCTAGGCTACAGGAGACTTGGTCTTAAAATGAAGGAGCTTCCCCAGCCATCTGAAGAGCCAGGCCTGGGTGGGTATCCCACTGCCGCCAAATTAAGACTCTTAGGGCTACTCTTCAAACTCCCACAAGGCCCTCCTTTCCCCTCGAGGCCTGCCTGTTCAGAACCTTTCTGGGGAGAAACTGAGGCAGAGAGGGCTCAGCATGCTGGGGTGCTGTTCTCAGAGTTCTGGAAGCACAGTGAAAGGAGTGGGTGTCGAGGGGGTCTCCTCTCTGCAACACTGACACCTCCCACCCACCCCGCCTTTCCAGCATCCCAGCAGGCTAAGCGGCTCCCGCCCCCAGCCATCTCCCTGCGTTCCAAGTCTATGACCTCAGAGCTGGAGGAAATGGGTGAGCCTGTGGGGCCAGCCGGCCGAGGGCCAGGGGCGGCCAGGGGCAAGGGGCTGGACCACCCTTGACTTTGTCAGTGTTGTTAGTCACGAGGGGTCCTTGTCCTCCTCCTGTCCCGCCCCTCCCCCATGTCCTTGGGCCAGATTCCATGGCCTGCCTGTGTGTCACTGGGAAGTTTTTAAGAGTCTCCTCTCTGCCCTCTTGTATCTCTGTTTCTCTGTCCTGGGTCTCTGGGGGTCTATGTGTCCTTCTATTGTGGGCCTCTCTCCTTTTGTCCCTTCCCCTTCTTTCTCCTGCACCCCCCTTCTACTGGTTCCTTCAACCCACAGAGGAAGGTTAGCTGCTCCTTGCAGACAGATTCTCATGACCTGGGGTGGGTCTCATTTCCCCCTGACCTGGGGCCACTTGGGCAGGTGACTGACTATTCCACACCCCAGGGTCCCTAGGGAGGTGGGTATTCCAAAGAGGGGGTCCCTCACGTCCCCCTGATGTCCTAACTCTTGGCTCCTCTGCTGTCTACCCCTGGGCTAGTCTCCCCCTGGAAGAAGAAAATTGGTGAGTGGGTTCAGGTCTGGTGGGAGGGTCCCAGTCTCCCAACCCCAGCGGCGGATTTACCCTTCCCTCGACCCCGGCCCCTCACTCGCCCCCACCTCGCGCTGGCCACACCTGTTGGTCCACACCTACTGGCCATGCCGTCTGCAGGAGTACCCTTGAGCTTCATCCTTCCCCTTTGCCCACAGAATACGAGCAACAGCCTGCAGCAGTGCCCAGCATGGAGAAAAAGCGGACTGTGTACCAGATGGCACTCAGTAAGAAGCCACAGCATGGCTCCCCGATGCCCCAGTCCCCACACCGTACAGCCTCTGGGGATGCTGCATGCATTTCTGCCCTCCTCCTTCCTGTGTGCCCTCAATCCCCCGTGAGCTTAGCACTCAGGGCCCTGGAACCCCAGGCACTACATACCATCACTGTGCCACCTACTCTCCTGTGCTTTGTCATCCCAGGGCTGTGCCTGCTGGGCTGGCGTCTCCACACAGAGACAGAGATAGGACCACGTGAGCTCTGTATCTTACCCCAAGGCAACCAGGTCTCCATCTAGTGATGCAAGGCAACTTTCCCTTTCACTGTCTCTGACCATTCTCACTTCCCCACAGACAAACTGGATGAGATCTTGGCTGCAGCTCAGCAAACTATCAGCGCAAGTGAGAGTCCTGGGCCTGGTGGCCTCGCCTCCCTGGGCAAGCACCGACCCAAAGGATTCTTTGCCACTGAGGTAGGTAACCTGCTGTGGGAAGGAGACTGAGAGAAGACGCCCAAATGTCTTCTACATCTCTGAGCTCTAGTCTTTCTTCCTCCCCATTCTGAGGATCTCTCTCTCTCTCTCTCTCTCTCTCTCTCTCTCTCTCTCTCTCTCATCTTCTCTCCCTCCATTCTGTTTGATTATTTGCTTGTCTTATGACAGGGTTTCTCTGTGTAGCCCTGGCTGCCCTGGAACTCACTCTGTAGACCAGGCTGGCCTTGAACTCAGATCCGCCTGCCTCTGCCTCCAGAGTACTGGGATTATTGGTTGTGTGCCACCACTGGCTCCTCCTCCATTCTTGACACCTCTGCTTCTCATGTTAGGTCTCATCCCCCCTCTCCCCCTCCCACCTTAGGCGAAATGATGCTGCAGAGATGTGGCATGCCGATCCATGACTCCCATTCCAGATCCTGGGGAGCTGAGCTAGGAGAGGTGCTGTGAGTTTGAGATCAGTCTGAGCTACATAAGGAGACCTTGTCTCCACACGAAATGTAATGTTGTCATAGTTATAGACCCCCAGCATGATCCTAGATGCTCAAAAAAACGTTAGATGCTATTCAAACATTGATGCCTGGATGGGAGACACAGCTCAGGGGTTCCGAGCAGAAGGCTGGGTCTCAGTTCCCAGAACCCACACTGGGTTGCTGACAACTGTCTATACCTCAAGCTCCAGGGATTCCGATTCCCTCTTCTGTCCTCCTAGGTAGGGCACAGAACAGTCCATAGGCACAGTCCCATACACAGACACACAGACACACACATATTCTTTCTTAAAATACAGTTGAAAGTGATTAAAAAGGACACCTAATGCCGACCTCTGACCTACACACATACACACACAGTGAACAATAGCCTGTGTGCCCTTTCCATCTGCCCTTTCCCACAGGCAAAAACATGATCTGTATCAAGTATTCAACATATTTGCGATACTGTGTTCCACACAGATTAGTTCATTCCTGTCTTAGTATCTTCTTGTGAGGTATGCAGCAGTGGTTAGCTCATTTACAGATATGGAAATGAAACTCAGGAAAGGCCCAAGCCCAGCATGGGCTCCTCTGCTAGGGCCCTGCTGGCCCTGTCTGCCCCATGAGATTGGTCCTTTGACACCAACACATGCACATCAGAACTGAGCGTGCTATTCTGCCCACCAGCTGTCACCTCTGAAGGTGACCCACTGCCTGGCATCTCCCTTAGCCTCTGCCCTCTGACTGCCATACCTACAGCCTGGTGGCCAAGCAGTACTTACTCTGAGGGTCAGACCTTGTCTCCTGGGAAGCCCAGGATCTGTTTGATGGATTGGTTTGGGTTTTCTCAGAACTATGCCCACTGCATCTCAGCCTTCTTCTCCCATAGGTCAAGTACAGAGCAATGCTTATAAAGACAAGCTGTGATATGCACAAGAGTCAGTCCCACTAAAACACCCAAAATATACGGTCTCATGCTTTTTACCACAGTGAAATACCTTCGGCTCCTTCACTGGGGGATTCTAGGCAGGAGCTCTACCCCTACCCCTCACTGAGGAGAGTTTAAGCAGTTCTCAACATGTGGGTCATAACCCTTCTCACAGGGGTCCCATATCAATCAACTGTCCTGCATATCAGATATTTACATAACAATTCATAACAGTAGCAAAATTATAGCTATGAAGTAGCAACGAAAATAATTTTATAGGTGGGAGGAGAGATCACAACAACATGAAGAATGGCATCAGGAAGATTGAGAACCATGAGAACACTGGCCTAGCCAGAAGCTGTATCACTCAGTCGCACTTCTCTTCTCTTCCCTCCCTGGGGGATTCTAGGCATTGACTCTCTGCTAAGGCACACACACACACACACGCACGCGCACACACACACACACACACACACACACACACACACACAGCTCCTCACTGAAGGATTCTAGGTTCTAGGCAGGCTCTACCACTGAGTCACACTCCCCCAGCCTCCTACTGGGAGATTCTAGGCTGGTGCTCTACCACTGAGCCATGCCCCCAGCCCCTCACTGGTGGCTGTTAAGTAAGTGGTGTAAGGACTACATCCCCAACATTCAAAATAATTTTTAAGTGAATTTTGAAGTCAGAAGTGGTGGCTCACACCTATAATCTAAGTCCTTCAGGGGCTGAAGCAGGAGGATTTTCATGAGTTTTAAGGTCCAACCTACACTGAGCCTGTCTCAGAAAAACCAAAGGATAAAAGAGATTTGTTGCTACAGCAATATCAGTGCCTTTTGGCCAGCGCGTTACACAGAGAGACTGAGCTGTAGCACCTAAGTGCTCTAGCCGCAGAGTCCACAGCAGCATGGGGACTATTTGTAGGAATGAGCCGCTGAGATGGGGGTCGGGAAATCTCCATGATTTCTATGGGTGGTGCAGCCACCAGACTCACTGAGACTAGCAGAGCTGATGCCGATAAATTCAAGGGAGAAAGGGCTGAGTTTCCCACTGCATGATGTGGGGATGGAGGTGTCATTTATGCCCTCAGGACTGCACACTCCACCCTGGAGTTCCCAGTCTAGAGGCCACTCCTCTGGCTGGTAGAATGCCCTACAGGCTCCAGACCTCCCTTCCTGCCCATTCTTGGTTTCTCTAGATGTCGGAAATGCCTCCATTATTGGTTATCTGCTGTACCATCCTGACACACAAGTACAGAGTATTAATGTATTTATTTAAAATGAAAGAAAGAAAAAGAGGAAACAGAAAAGGGGGGAAAGAGAAAGAAAGGGATGAAGAATGGAGGGAATAGAGGAGGGAGGCAGGAAGAGAGAATCTAGGGCAGAGAAAGGAAGGAGAACATGAGGCGGGCAGGGACGGGAGTCACAAGGACATACAGGTCTTGCAGCGGGGCTGTGTATTCAAATCCTTGTTTCTCCCCCTATGTGGATCTGAACTATGCTACCTCATCCCCAGCCTGTTTCCTACTCTGTATAATTGGTTTGAAGCTGGCAGCATTCAGGAGGGTCAAATGAGGTCAGCTCCAGCCGAATAGGGCTCTCAACAAACTGGCAGTCTTCTTCGAACGCCTGCGCCAGCGCCCTCTGATCTCAGCCCAGCACTCTCCTCAGAGTCTGACCCTTCACATCCACTCTGAACTACATGGGTCCCAAACTGTCATCCAACAGCCACAGCCCTCACCTGTGTATGTTCGTGTGCACTCGAGTGTATATGCACATATGTGCGTGTGCCTGTAGAAAGCAGGGAGCAGCCTTTGGTATTGATCCTCGGGTGTCAACCACCTTGTTTGTTGAAGTCTCTCAAAATCAGAGACATATGGTGTGTGTGATATGTATGTCGTGTGTGGTGTGTGTGTATGTGTATGTGTAATGTATGGTGTGTGCCATACGTGGTTTATGACAGGTGTGGTGTGCATCATGTATGGCTGTGGGGCACTCAAGTATGACACATTCTGAAACCAGACCAGAACAGGTGTTTTCCTCCTTCCACCACTAGCTTGTCCCCGTTGAGACAGCCTCACTGAAGCGCAGTTCACAGTTCTGTCTAAATTAGCTGTCTGTCAAGCACTAGGAATCCGCCTCTCCCCCTCACCACACATGCACTAATGCTAGTATTACAGGCATGGGCAGCCAGGCCTGGATTTTTATGTAGGTTCTGGGGATCTGAACTCGGGACCTCATACTTGCAGAACTTACCCACTGAGCCATCTCCCCAGCCCCTCACCCAGTTTTTTGATCTGAGCCTTTTCCAAGTCAGAGTGTTTCCCTTAGTCTGCAAATAGTGTCCTCCCCTCAGGCCGGGGCTCCCCTCAAAACCTGCTCTTCTCCCTAGGACCCTTCTCTGTCATTCTCATTACCTCAGCCTTCCTCATTTAGTTCCAGATACTCTTACATAACTTCTTTCACACTAATCTTTCTGCTGTGACCCTCGCCCCTTCCTTTTACCACTTCCTCTCTCCTTGCTGACCTGACCCCTCCCCCATCAACATGTTTCCCC
>JADRCD010182554.1:0-48505 GCA_019843815.1 Montemys delectorum
CTAGGTTGAAAACCACTTCTGCCTTTCTTCCTTGCGGCGGGCCCCGCGCCCCAGGAAAGGGTCTTTCATCATGGAGAGGATAGGCTAGTCAGGGTTCAACAAGAGTTCCTTTCAGCTACTCTTGCTAATCCCGGATTCAAGAGATTGCGGACCCAGCCTGGGAATCGGCACCTAGCCAAGGTGCTGAGCGCCCTGGGACAGGTTACTTAAGTTCTCTGAGCCTTGCTTTGCTGAATGGGTATGGTAGTCAGGGATGAGGAAGAAGGGGGTGGCTCCGAGAACATGCTTTGAACTCCATTGAGCTGGGCTGGCAAAATAGCAGGGATGCTTATTAATTACACGCCATTGGTAATGGTAATTATCCCACCTGGCTCTGCTGGCAGCCACGAGAAGAGGCGCCGGGACTCCCAAGCTTAGGTTTTTATTTGCGTTGAAGTGAGTCTCCTAAATCATCCTGGTAGGCCCAGAGAGGGAGGTATGGGCTCTTCATAACTCACTGAGGAGGAATGAACAGGGAACCTGGTTAGGCAAGTCCTAAGCCCACCAGAGGGGGCCCCTGAGAAGCTCCTGCGGATGGCAGGGGCTCCAGCCATCTACAGTTTGTGTTTTAAGTGTAAGTGTAATCTTATTTAATCCACGGACTAGGAGCTAACCTTTCCATCTACCCCAGCTAATGAGAGCGGGGGACTGAGGCCCAGCAAGGATAAGTCACTGGCCCAAAGCCAACTGGACAGTCAGAATTCAAACCTAGGTCTGTCTGTGCCCTAGCCAGCCAGCCACCCACCCCTCCCCACCCCACCCACCCCACCCTTCATCCACACACCTTGCAAAGAGGTCTCTCTGGCCCTGTCCAGAGCGCAGGATGGTTTGTGGTTGCTGTGTGGAATGTACTGTGGCTCTGAAAACACCCTTAGCAGACAAAGTATGGAGGTCCAGGTCCCCTGGGTAGGGGTTAGTGTGCCTGGTTCTGTGCTCAGCAGGGAGGACACAAGGGATCCAAGCTAGCCCCGAGAGCTGTCGGGGTACCCCAACATAGGAAGGCGGCCTGTACAAGGATGAGGGGTGGGGAGTAAGCTGGTTTTAGAAGCAGATGGGGAGCAGGCAGGAGGGTGAGGTGGGGGACATGGAGTTCTGGTAGATTGGGGTCTAAGTGAAACAGCCTGGAATTGGGATCTAGATAGGTGGGGTCTAAGTGAAACAGCCTGGAATTGGGATCTAGATAGGAAGGAAGGTGACTCCCAGGGACACTGTCCTTCTGTACCCACTCTCTGCTGGAGGGTTCTGTAAGCAGGCTTGACTAATGTGGGGAAAGGGGCAGAGTACAGCCGGGTAGCATGTGGGAATGTGTGAGCTCTGCGTGCCCCAAGTCCAGGTCCCTGTTCAAGGGCAGATGGATTGCAAAGGAGAGACAACTTGTGTGTTGGCTGTGAGCTGAACGGGTGTGTGCTGGAGATACCTGCACACGAGTGCTGTGGTGCCTATGGGCTCCGTGGTGGAGCTTGTGGCTTGCACGCCTATTGTGCCTCCGTGTGTTTGCGTCTCTTGGCTTGTGACCGTGTATGTGGCTGTGTGTTCCTGGCTGCACTTGTCTAGGTGGGTGTCTCTGTAGTTTTGCGCCGTGTGACGTGGTGGGTCTTCACGTCTGTGAATGCCTGTCTGATGCGGCATGTGTCTGGCAGCATGTGGGCCTGTGGACTGGTTTGGCCTAGTTTGGGGGTGACTCACAGGTAAGCGGGGAGAATCCCAGGACTTGTTAGGTTAGCTGAGATTTTTTTCCCACACTCCCCCCCCCACTCCCCCCCCCAGCCTCTCCCTTCCCATACCCACACACCTTGCTTCGAGGTCACAGGTCACCTTGCTAGCAAATCCACTTGTGGACTTGGGGGAGAGAAGGCTCTTGGAGCAAGCACTTGTGTTTGCAGGGGTGGTAGCTAGGTTACCAGGGTGTGTCTCCAGACAAAGACAAAGACGGGGAGCTATAGGCAGGCGCATTCCAACACTCACGAAAGACATTCTAGCCATCCCAACTGTCTAGGGATGGGACAGGTGAACTGTCAGGAGGTGACCTCCCTGTCCCTAGAAGTATGCAGGCAGAAGCTATGACCACATGCTTGAGGAATGAATGGCCATCAGGGGGTGTTGTCCCTGGGTTGGGCTAGGCCGAGAAAGGCTTGGAGCTGATTGCTGGGAAATCATCAATAGACTCTGCCTTCCTTCAGGTTCCCCTGAGCTCTTTCCCCGTGGCTTTGTCTAAGCCCATGGGACCATCCAAACCTCGGATCCTTTAGCTTCGGACTCCTGGGATATCAGCTTCATAAGAAAACTAGCCTTGGGTGAGTCTGGCCAGGACTTGGCACTTCGCCCCAAATAATTAGCACTGAATGAATGAATGAATGAATGAATGAGTGAACAAATCAGTTGTAACTCAAGCTTTGTCGCTTGCTGTCAACGACGAGTGATCTGGGGGAGTGAAGATCGGGGACTCTGTGAGGAGGAGGGGACTTGAGTGGTGCTGAGTAAGGGACAAAGTAGGGGATCCCATGGGAGAGAGCAGGGCTTCAGTGAGGGTGTCAGGGTCAGGCTATTGTAAGGAACTGAGTTTGGGCTTAGGGTGTCTGTGTGTGTCTGCTCTCTACATACCCTGGCTAGGGAAGTCTCGGGGGTCATCCAGGACTCCCCATCCTTATTCACAGGCTGTCAGGAGCCCCACAGACTCTATCCCAGACACTGTGGTAACAACCACCAGTGGTCCTGGAGTTGAGTCAGACATCTGGCCCTTTCATCTATGCCCCCTTATAAAACCTGAGTCACTGCTGGGCCACAGGGCAGGTCAAAGTTCTGGTTTCTTCCAGTTTGTCAGGCAGGAGGTGAGTAGAGGTGGGGAAGAGAATTAGGGCAGTGGGCTTATTTCTCTCTCTGGGTGTAGCTGCTGGGCGCTGGCTCATCTCCGGACTGGAAGACGAACTGGCCCAGGTTAGGTGAACAGGGCTTTAACAGTCCCTATGTCTGAAAACAGCCTTGCCATGTCATGCTTAGAGATAAGTGGGTAAGAGTGGATTGCTCCTTAAGGGCTGATATGGGCTCTTTTAAAGGTGAATCCCAGGGTGGGAAGGTGCCCCCGTTGGTAGAGGACTTGCCTAGCACTTATGAAGCCCTAGGCTGCATTCCTGCACTGTGGAAAGGAGGAGTGGGGCTAGCCTATCATCCAACCATTTAGAGGGAGTAGAGGCAAGAAAATCAGACCTTCAAGGTCATGGCTAGGGAGTGGACCAAGGCGGTCTGCAGTCAAGCCTGTCAGTCTCCTCAACTCACATGGTAGAAGGAGACAACCCATAAGCTGTCATCATTGTGGGGGACACATACACGCGCACACGCGCACACGCACACACACGCACACATGCAGGAATGGGCACATATACAGGCACACACACTCACTCACCAAATGTAACTTAAGAAAAAAAAGAAGTTCAAGACCTTCTTTGGGGACAGAGAGTCCAAAGCCACACTGGTCCACATGAGGTCCTGTCTCAAATAAATGAGCAAACTTCAAAGTGAACCCCAGTCAGCCATGCTAGTACACGCTTATAATTCCAGCCCTTGGCTTGGGAAGCTGAGAAAGAAGACTTAGTATGAGTTGGAGGCCACTGTGGGCTACAGAACTGCTATTGGGCCAGCCCCAGTTACATAGCAAAATGCCATCTCAGAGCATTAAGAAAGGTCCAGGTGTGGTCGTACCCGCTTTTAATCTCAGCACTTGGGAGACAGATGGGAGTAGATCTCTTGTGTGAGTTCCAGGTCAGCCTGGTCTACATAGTAAGTTCCAGGACAGCCAGGGCTACATAAGGAGACTCTCCCTAAAAGAATACAAATAAACAAACAAATATTAAAAAAAAAATTATAGAGTAACCATCAAACCAGAGACTCGGTTTACCAGATAAATACATAAACCTATATAAACATTTATATGAGGAGTTTGGAATGCGGCTAAGCTCTGAGGTTTGGGGTACAAGGTTATCACCCTGAATAATACTTTGCTTCCAGCTGAACCTTTTAAATCTCATTGGCAAAATAGGAATGTTTGTTTATAATTTACTAGTGAGTAATTCTTTTTAAAGCTTTATCATTTGAAGTATGTGTGTGTATCTGTATATGGTTATGTGCATGTGAGTGCAGGCTAAGCCAATGCGGATGTCCCAAAGCTGGAGTTATAGGTAGTTGTAAGCAGCCCAACATGGGCTCTGGGAACTGAATTTCAGCCTTCCGCAAGAGCAGTATTACATCCTTCACTACTGAGCCATTTCTCCAGCTCACGCTTTGTTCGTCATCAAGTCTGGATTCAGGCTCAGTAGAACAATGCAAATGGAAAACATTTAGCCAAGTGTCCCAGAGGGTGTCCTTAATACATGGCTGCCGCTGTAGCTACCAAAACAGAAATTCCCAAACCAGACTTGCACTTCGGCAGGTGTTGTTCATTGCCCCCGTTTCGTGAACGGACTAGTAGAGACTCAGATGAGTGATGGACACGACCAAGAGGCCTGAGAAGACTCAGTCAGTGTCTGTCTGGCGTGCATGAAGTCCTGGATTTGATTGCCACAAAGAAATAAGATCCAGGGGTCTGGAGAGCTGACTCAACTGTTAAGAACGCTTACTGCTCTTAAAGAGGACTTGGGTTCAGTTTCTAGCACCCTTGTGGTGCCTTGAAACTGCCTGTGACTTTCATTCCAGGAGAGCTGAAACCTTCTTCTGACTTCTGTGGGCTCCTGAATGCATGAGGTGTACAACAGGCATACAGTCACACACACACACACACACACACACACAAAAGCAAGCGGCACGATAGAGTGGCATGTGTCTCTAATCCCAGAAGCTCTCTATCCTCCAATTTCTCCATCTCTTCAGGGGGAAAGAAACGTTTCAGGGGAGAGAAATCTGAGGCAAAGTGCAGTGTATGTATAGGGTACTCTGAGACCCACAGTGATGCCCTGTCCCCTGCCCACTTGTCATGTGACTCAAGTGCTCACTTGCTAGCGGATAGCCACAGACCCCAAGGGGACACTGAGAAGTTCATGAGCCAGGATTTTAGTTTGTAAGCCAGTTTGTGTTGTCTGTCTATCTCTCTGTCTCTCTGTCTGTCTCTGTCTCTCTGTCTCTGTGTCTCTCTGTGTGTGTGTCTCTGTCTCTCTCTGTGTCTCTGTCTCTGTCTCTGTCTCTGTCTCTGTCTCTGTCTCTCTCTCTCTCTCTCTCTCTCTCTCTCTCTCACTAGATCCTGAAAAGTGTGAACTCAATCCTTCAGGAGTCTGCAGTTGAAGAAGTGACCTGCCCAAGGTCATCTGCTGGTGATCTATAGATGTCAGCGACCCAGCACTACTTGAGGCCAAACATTGTTTCTCAGTTTCTCTTTTAAGAAACCTTGAGAGGCAGAGGCAGGTGAATCTCTGAGTTGAAGGCCAGCCTGGTCTATAGAGTGAGTCCCAGGACAGCTACTGCTACACAGAGAAACCCTGTCTCAAACAAACAAACAAACAAACAAACAAACAAAGCAAAAATTTTGAAAGACCCAGCAGGTGGTGGTGCATGCCTTTAATTCCAGCACTGGAGAGACAGAGGCTAGCCTGGTCTACCAATCAAGTTCCAGGATGGCCAGGACTACACAGAGAAAGGCTGTTCTTGAAAAAAACCAAAAACAAACAAAACTAAACTAAACTAAAAGAAAAGAAATGAAAGAAACCTTGGTGGAAGGGAGCCACAACACAGTTCAGGAGGAGTTCTGTTTCCTTTTTCTTAGCCTTTGGCCCCCTGGGTAGGGACTCAGCCTTGCTCTGTAAGCCAATGAGATAGCTACCTATCTTCTCTTCTCTCTCCTTTTGGGCTTCGCTTTCACTCTTTTAGGACCTGGACAATGGGCATTACTTGGAAGTGTTGAGGTGAGCCCGGAAGAGTCTCTGACGACTCCAATCTGAGCAGAGACTCTTACTCCATTTTACAGATGTGGAAGTAAAGACCAAAGGGTCACATGACTTGCCTGAGGTTACTCAGCCTGGTCTGGGCCTGGCAGGTGCCAGGGGACCCCTCCTTCTACTTTCTGGTGCTCATCTTTCTCCCCTTTTACCATCAGTAGGGAGCTAGTCCACAGGGTGACGAGGACATCTGCTGTTTTGCTGGAGCCCAACATGGAAGAGACAGCTGGGTCCCCGGCCCGAGCTGAGGCCCGAGTGGTAAGTGCCACACTGACATGGCGCCAACGGCCTCCTGTCCAGGAAGAGAGCAGACACCGTTTTCACAAAGTGTCCCTGGTGTCAGGTGCTAGGATGGAAGCCCCACCAGAGGATGTGTTTGAGCACAGCTTCAGGCGGGAAGAAGTCAATGGCCTTGTTAAGAAGGAAGAAGAGACTGTCAATTGCCAGGGTCCTGGGGAGGAGCCTAGGTCCATGAACTTCCAGAGCCATGGGCCCATCTTTTCCAAGAAATATATTCCACCCCCCAAGGAGAAAAGGCCGATGGTGAGGCTGCAGGAGGCTACAGATTGGGGTGACGGTGGCCCCCAGACTCCTAGAACTGGACCACCAGGCATGGGATCCATGGCTAGGACTGAGTTACTGGTGCCTTTGCCTGGGCCTCGTGAGCCAAGTCCGCATCCCAATGTGGGTGTTACCAGTGGCGGTTCCAAGAATCGTGAGGAATGGCGTGTGACACGCACAGTGAGGACCACCACCACAACTGTGGTGGGAGGCCATGTGGACCGACAAGTGAGCAGCTCTGTGAGCGTGGGACCATCCATGTCGGGTGAGACCCTGCCAAGGGGTCGCAACGTGACCAGAACGGTCCGGGCAGTGGTGGTGAGCCCCAGAGCTGAGGGCTCACCCAGCCGCAGCCAGGCCCTGGAAGTGTTGAGCAACCTCATGCCCGCTGAGCGCATCCCCCCTGCCAGCCGAATCCCAAGGCTCACTATGTTTACATCGAGGGGCTCGGGCTCTGGCCTGGGTGGCACAGTGGGAACAACCCTGGGACAACTGCTTGAGACCAGCACAGCTGATCTGAAGAGGAACAGCTCAACTCTGGCCCCAGTAGGCATCCCTGAGGTTGACCATCCCACTCAGAACATTCCTGTAGCCCATCCAGGGGAAGTCTCGGATGCCAGAACTGGGGAGTCGTCAAGGCTGCAGGGAGCCTCCAGTCCTGTCCTGCTCCCCAACCAGACTTCCCAGAGCCAAGTCCCAGCACCCTCTTCTCCCAAGCCCCAGACCTGTGCCTCCCCCTTGGCTCATTCTCCAGAGCCTGTGGTGCCCCCACACCTCAAAGCCCAGTCTGCCCCTCACGTCCTGCCCGCTGTGACAGAGAAGTGTACAGGTCTCCCTATGGCCTCTGTCCCGCCCATGGCCAAGGGTGAGGTTACGATGCCTGAACCACCTCTTAGCCCATCCTCTCCGAGGAGGAAAGCTGTCCTTAGCTCACAAGGCCTTTGTGCCCCAGCTTCACCGAAGATTACATTTGAGAATGTGCCCAGCTCTGCTCTTACTCAGATAGAGGTGTTTCCAGGCCCGAGTGTTCCTGCCCATGCCCATGCCCATTCCTCAAAAGAGGTTCTGCAAATCCATGGTACTCCCATTGCCTCATCCTCCAGGCCAACCATAGTTGTTCAGGATGAGGAAGGAGATCCTTCCATCAAGAAAGAGGTTGGCCAGGATCCTCAAAGTAGCCCTCCCCGTTCCATTTCCTGCAAAGAGACTGTCGAAGGCCCCGCAGCCCCTGCTCCCCTGACCCCCAAACAGAATGAGCTTGTCCAAGATTCTCCAGGGCACTCTCTCTCATCACCTACCCCAAAGGAACGTTTCCAGAGCCCTGCTGTGCTTCTTGCCCCATCTTCTTCAGAGGCCAAGGAGTCCCTCAGTCTAGAAGGCTCTCCTGCCCCAAAGCCAATGGGAGCAGAGGCCAGCACAGAGTCTCAGCTCATCCCAGACTCCCCTGAGGGGAAGGTGCCCTCGGAGCTATCTAGGGAGGAGGATGAAGCAGCCTTGACCGCGGACCTGGAGATTTTCCTGGATACTTTGCGGAGCATGGAGCCCCCTGAGATCCTCCGAACTCACCGACTGCCCCGAGCTCCACGTTCCTCCTATCTGGCCATGTATGCCACGCTACCCGTCATTGAAGAGGATCAGCTGGGACCATGTGTTCCAGGACCTGGTCCCCAGGAGAGACCTGTATTGGAAGAGGAGGAGGAGGAGGAGGAGCTGGAGAATCCTTATCTCAGCGATGATGAGAAACTCCAGCGGAGGCAGGAGAAAGCAGGGCCCGGCCCCTCCCTGGATCCCCACCCCCCCAAGCCTGCTAAGGTCACCTGCTCTCCCATGGAGATGATGAAGAAGCTTGTAGCCGGACAAGGCCCAGAACCTCAACCCAGCAACCGGCCTACTTCCCGCCTGGGAGGCAGCCTTCTCTTTGGCAATCTGGTGCCAGCCAACAAGGACGCCCCTGCCCTGGAACCACTAGGCACAAAACTATCTGCTCTGCCACCCCACGGAGCACCAGGGGTCAGGAAGGTGCCGGGACAGTTACCCTTGCTGTACAGTGGAAGGCCACCTCCAGAGAAGCCAGCACCTATGGAACCCCGGGAAGAGTGGGTGAGTGACCTTGTAGGGGCAGGGGAAGGTACCTGGCCTCCCCTGAGCGGCTGAAGAGAGTGGTGTTGGGAGGCCGGGTCCCAGGAAGCAGGGGCATTGGATCAGAGCTTAGCTGAACTTTGCAATGTACAACACTGGGGCCTCAGTGTCCATGATAGTGGAGTGTATAGAGATTCTGAAAGACTCGCTGCTTCTCACAGCCTGGAAGCCGGGGAAGGGTGCTGAGGCCCTGGGAGCTGGGAGTGATGATGGTGTAATCTGTTTGCTGTATCCTTTGGGGTTGGGGGAGGCCAGTCGAGCGAGCAGTGTGGGGGAAGTGGGGACCCCATACATTTCTAACCCCGTCTCTGTCTCAGAGCCCAGCACTGAAGACCCAGAGCAAGCTGAACACCAGGCCTGGGAAGGTAGGAGCTTGGGGGGGGGGGTGGAGGCCGGCGCAGGGGACAGTGCCTGGGGACAGGGCCTGAGCACACCTACTATGCTTTTCTCAGGTGGTCCTCTTCTCAGAGCCTGGCTGCCAGGGCAGAGGCAGGGAGATCTGGGAAGACATTGCAGATGCCTCAGCGTGGGCCCCTGTTGCCTCCATAAGGGTGATACGAGGCTGGTGAGTGGGGAGTGCCCACGGGAGGGGTGGGGTAAGGAGGGGGGCTCTTCAGGAGTCCCATCAGCTACTCAGAGTCTCTGGGCGCCACCTCCCGCCCCCGTGACCCTGGGGCCTCTGGGTCCACAGCTGGATGCTATACGAACAGCCAGAGTTCCGGGGCCAGAAGCTGTTGCTGCCCGAAGGGGATGTGGAACTCAGAGCCTCAGCATCTGCATGGAGCCTCCAAGGCATTGGCTCCCTGAGGAGGGCTGTGCGGGTGAGTGGGCAGCTGCCTAGACTGAAATGCTCTCTCCGGGGTTGGGGTGGGGAGGCACTAAGGAGGTCAGAAGGGGTCAGAAGGGAGTTCCTCTCAGTTCTTGGCCATGGAGCCACTGAGAGAGAGAAAGGGACGGTTGGGTTGTGATGATGTGTAGGTGGGGCCGGTGCCCCTGGGTAAGCAAACTGGAGAAGTGTGAACTGGTATAGACTAGAATTAGGTCAGAGTGGTAGGAGTGGGCCCGAGTCACCTCACTCTGGGCAGGGCTCCATCCATGGAGCTTACTTATTTACATGTTCATATATTCATAGATACTCCCCTGTCTCATAGTTTTAATAAAGGTTTCTTTCTTTCTTTCTTTCTTTCTTTTTTTTTTAGATTTATTTATTATTATACATAAGTACACTGTAGCTAACTTCAAACACACCAGAAGAGGGCGTCAGATCTCATTATGAGTGGTTGTGAGCCACCATGTGGTTGCTGGGATTTGAACTCGGGACCTTCAGAAGAGCAGTCAGTGCTCTTACCCACTGAGCCATCTCACCAGCCCCCCTTCTTTCTTTCTTTCTTTCTTTCTTTCTTTCTTTCTTTCTTTCTTGTTTTTTTTCGAGACAGGGTTTCTCTGTGTAGCCTTGGCTATCCTGGAACTCACTCTGTAGACCAGGCTGGCCTCGAACTCAGAATTCCTCCTGCCTCTGCCTCCCTAGTGCTGGGATTAAAGGCGTGCGCCACCACCGCCGCCCGGCTGGCTAGTTGTGTTTTTAGTGAGGCGAGCACCTGACCCCAGAACTGTCATTCTTTCTATGGTAAGGATGATGGAGTCCCAGAACCGAGGTACTAGTAGAAAGGAATGGCAGTTTTCCGAGGCGCTGCAGTTACACACTGCATGTTGACGGACAAGTCATAATGAGACACAGTTAACCTATCCCTGTGGAGGAGGGCATGAGGCACCGGAGACAAGCAAGAGCTCTGAGGTTACACAGTACTGGGATCACTTGATTCGCTCAGCACTCAGTTGGCACCTACTGTGTGCCAGGCCCGTGGGATGTGCTGGGTTGCAACACTAAACAGCCCTTCTCTGTCCTGGACTGTATTGCTTATAAGCTGTGTGACTTTGGGTTGTTTGCTTAACTTCTCTGAGCTTGACCTTCCTGCCTGTCTATAGATGGAGACTATAAGAAGGACTAAATGGGATCGGGTAGAATATGGCCCTAGCACAATAAGTAGATGATTTATTAGCATTTGAGCGAGGAAGTGAAAAGCTAGAGAGGAAGGAAGACCCGGAATGCAAAGGAAACCTGTTGCAGCTTGAGATGAGACCCAGGCACAGCTCGGCCGGATATGGGCTTCGGGAGGAGCGGGCTGGGAGTGGAGCTCAGTTGAAGTGCTTGTCGTGCAAGTGTGAATTGTGATTTGGATTCCCTAGCACCCCACAAAACCAGGCACGGTGCCACACACCTGTAACCCCAGCATTCAGGAGGTGCCACGCACCTGTAACCCCAGCATTCAGGAGGTGCCACACACCTGTAACTCCAGCATTCAGGAGGTGTCACGCACCTGTAACTTCAGCATTCAGGAGGTTGAGGCAGGGGAATTAAAATGCTGAAGGTTGGGACTGATGAGGTGACTCGGTGACTTGTCTCCAGAGCTGACAACCCGAGTTTGAGCTCCTGGACCCGCATGGTGAAAAGAGAGGACCTATTCCTGTGAGTCGTCCTCTGACCTCCAAGCGCATGCTGTGGCATGCCTGTGCCCTGTTACCCCACGGACAAAAAAATCAAAAATATTCAATTTAAAAATCAATAAGTGTAAGGTCAGCGTTGGCTACACTGTGAGTTCAAGGTTTGAGGCTAGCCTGGACTATGTGAAACTTTGCCTTAAAAAAACCAAACCAAACCAAACCAAACCAAACAAACAAACAAACAAACCACCTTGGAGCATGGGGTTTGGTAAGAGACCTTGCCTAGCAGGTGCAAGGGCGTTATTCTAGACACAGCACTCACACCTAACAGTAACAAAGAGCCAGTCTGGACCAAGGTCAGAGCTGTCCATCAAGGTGGAATCAGGAACTGGCTATCCATCTTGCATCCGCACGCCCTCCCAATAATGGAAAGTCGACCACCCAGGGCACGGAAAGCCTTGACATCGCAGGTTAGGAGCTTTGGTCTCAGGTTCCAGAAGTCCACCAGGCACCAGTGAGGACTTGGCCTAAGAAGGGGTCAAGCCCTAAGGTCAAGCTGGCTGGCCTTATAGAGAACACTCCTCTGGTTTTTAAGCAGACAACCAGTTAGGCTTTCCCAGAAGCCCCCAGGAGCCCTGCCAGGCTGGTGAGGCAGGGAAGCAGGTGAGACAGAGAAGTCTGTAGCTCGTACTTGAATGGTCCCCCTTTCTCCTTTTGCAGGACTACTGCACCCCAAGGATCAGCCTGTTCTCTGAGGAGGGCCTCAAGGGCAAGCCAGTGACACTAACAGGAGACTTGAAAGACTCTCAAGGTCTGGAGAGACCCCTACAGGTGGCATCTGCCACTGTCGCTGCAGGACTGTGAGTCTGGCTATCCTGGGATCCCTTGACATTCTCTGCATTGCCTGCCACATGCTGGGGACCCAGAGCAGACAAGACACCCAGGTTCCTTCCTCAAAATCAATCCAAGGGCCTGGCTCCGTGGTGCACACCTTTAATCACAGCACTTGGGAGGAAAAGGCAGGCGGATTTCTATGAGTTTTAGGCCAGTTTTAGGCTACATAGTGAGACTCTGTCTCAAACAGAAAACAAAAACAAAAATCTCAGGCTCCTGGTGGGGACAGGAAGGCAACCCATCAACGGTACCCAGAATGTTCTGGAGTGGGGGGTGGTGGTGGTGACATGCACAGGGTTGCAGGGACATGCTAAAGTATCACACCAGCTGAGGATGGGGAGCTAGGGAGCTGGGTGTAGTCAAGAGGCCTTCCTGGAGGAACACCTCAGTTGCAATGAGCTAGCTAAGAAGCTAAACCACAAGAGGATAGAAATTTGTATGTTCTATTCAGACGTGATCAGGCACCTTCAGAGTGGGATGGTCTCAGTCTCTGCGCTTTAGTCAGTTCTGTAATCCTAGTGTTAGAAGCCGGCCCTGAAGTATTTGTTAACGATATACCTGTGGGAGGAGTCTCTCTGGAAGAGGGAACAGCGTGTGACAAGAGGAATGAAAGAGCTACATCTACAGACGTTTAGGCCCGGCCAGGTGACATGTCACATGCTTATAATCCCAGCACTTGGGAAGTGGCCGCAGGAGGACTGCCAAGATTTCAAAGCTACCTTGGACTATGTCAATAGAAAGATAGATAGATAGATAGATAGATAGATAGATAGATAGATAGATAGACTAAAACAAAAAACAAAGCTTGGTCTGGGACTAAGAGTTGCCCAGTGGTTGGGCACACATTTTTAGCTGGTATGAGCTCCTAGGTGGGTCCCACCCTTAGAAGCAGACTACAAAAGATCTAGTATAAGCAGTGATGCTCTGAGCCACCAAGGAAGGAGAATCGTGAGCCCGTGTAGCTTGGCTTTCCTGTGAGGCCAATGAGAACTACTAGGGCTTGAGGCAGGTACATGTGTAAGAAAGAACTCTTAACTGCTGTGTGATTGCAAGGGGCCAGCCACAGGACAGGACACCAAGGATCAGCTTCTAAAATAGAGAGAGGATCGGGATGTCTTTTCTGCTATCCCTGTGCAAGGACCCTTCAAAAGCCCTTCCTCCCCTCTAAGCTACTCCACCATGCCAAGTCTATGTTCCAAGGAGTTCAGTGGCTTCTCTGTTTCTTCCCCAGGTGGCTGCTCTACCCCAAGCCATTCTTTGAAGACACTCCCTATATTCTAGAGCCTGGAGAATACCCTACATTGGAGGCCTGGGGTACATCAAGCCCCAGTGTGGGTTCACTAAAACCCATGAGATTGGTAAGGGGCATGGGACACCCACAGGCTCCTCTGTCCCTAGTCTCACGTGGGGTGGCCGTGCACCTGTGGGCAGGAGATGGGGAATACCATAGATCGGTTCCTTGTTGACTCACTGCCCCAGAGGTCCTACTGGGAACTGGACTGGAGGAGAGAGGGGATTAACCTGAGGTGTGGCACAAGGTAGATGAGAAGGAAAGGGGGAATATGGGCCTGCAATTCTTAGGAGTCTTAGGATCAAGGAAAATCTAGATTTCCCAGCCTTAATTTGTCTTTAGCCGCCTCTGGACTAGCCTTTCAGTCGTGTCTCCTTTGCAGGGCTGCCCAAGCGTGGAAAAACCAGGGGAACCCAAGGTAAGGTGACAGACTTCAGATCAGAGGGTATTTGGTATGAGTGGTTGTCGCTGTGACCAGGACAGGAGATAGGGGCCTTGAGGGGCTAAGGGCACAGGGACCTAGAAGGGCAGGCCTAATGGGCTCACTAGGCACTGGCTTTGGTGTGTAAATCCTGCCAGAGGTCAGAGCAGATAGGCAGCAGTGCTCAAAGGGATGGTGGGGGCTAAAGCCATTCCTGGAAAGCCAGACTCAACATCTGTCACCTGGGCACCCCTTCCATCTAGGCTGTGGTGTATGAGGCCCCAGGTTTTCAGGGGCAGAGCTGGGAAGTAAGTGGAGACATCTACAGCCTTCAGCAGCCTGAGGACAGCCGGAGTCCCCAGCTGACCTCCGTGGGGTCCCTGCGAATTCTTGGGGGCTGGTGAGGATTTAAGGGATTTCTTCTATCTTCCCTTGTCCCTGCAGGTTTTTATCCTTGGAGGGTGGAGAGTGACTGGGGCTGTCTGATAGACTCACCGGTGTCTTGGCCTGTCTTTCCCCTTCCCCTAGCTGGGTAGGCTACGAGAAGGAGGGCTTCCGGGGCCACCAGTACTTGCTAGAAGAGGGTGAATATGCTGACTGGTCACATTGGGGAGGCTATGATGAGCTGCTGACCTCCTTGCGGGTCATCCGGACGGTGAGCAGGATGGGCAACTTCCACAGCACAATTTGAGAGGAGAATTTGCACCCCTCGGTTTGTTCTCCCTGGCAGAATGCTCCCAAGAGCTAGTCTCCCTCCTGTGGCTTTTCCCTTGGATATGCCTCACACCTAATCCCAGGGCTGGCGGCTTCCCCTGAGATCTGAGCACTCCTATGGGTTTGCATCGGTGTCTGGGAGAAACCTGACTATCTCGGGGGCCCAGGACTTTGGAGACCCGGCCGTGGTGCTGTTTGAGGACATGGACTTCCAGGGGCACAGAGTGGAGGTGAGTTCTGCACTGCCGGATGTGGAGCTAGCTCAGCACGGACCCAGCACGCAAGCCATCCACGTGCTCAGTGGCGTGTGAGTAATCCCTGCCCCAGGCGCAGGGCGGGCCCTGGAGTAGTGCCGACCCCGCCCTCGCCGACCCATCCCACGCCCTCCCCGCAGGTGGGTGGCCTATGAGCAGGTAGGCTTCTCCGGCGAACAGTACATCCTGGAGAAGGGCGTGTATCGCAACAGCGACGACTGGGGCTCCGGCAACTGCGCCCTCGGCTCCCTTCAGCCAGTTGTGCAGGTGTGTATCTGAGCGATGGGCGTGGCTTAGGGGCGGGCCTTTGGGCGGGGGCAGGTGGCTCTCCTAGGCTGCTTAGTTAAGGCAGGACGAGGGAGGTCTTGGCCTGGAGGGACCAAGGCGGGAGGGTGGGCGGGGTATCGAGGGCGGGAACTAGGGTGCGATAGGCCGGTTGAGGCGGCGGGAGGGGCTAGCAGTCGCAGGAGGGGCGGGGCGAGGAGCGGGAAGATCTTGGGGGCGGGGCCTCTAGGAGGGGCGGAGCTTATAGATGTTGCATCCAGCGGGATAGCCACAATGGTTTTGAATCCCTGTGGCTGCGGGTAGAGGTTGGCCTCCTCCTTCAGTCACAGAGCTGATCTCTTCCTTCAGGTGGGGGAGAGCGATCTTCACTTTGTCTCGAAGGTAAGGAGGCGGCTGCATGGAGATCTGGTGGGATCTTTATAGACTTCCCTTGGTCTTTACCCTTGCCCCGCTCCTCACCATTCACTCTAACCTCTTCACTTGTCTATCTCCAGATTCAGCTTTTCTCAGGCCCCAACTTTCTGGGCGACCACATTTCCTTTGAGGATGACCAGGCTTCTCTACCTCCTTCCTTCCATCCCCAGTCATGCCGGGTCCACGGTGGCAGGTAAGCAGGTAGATTGGGTAGAGCCCAGAGTGCTGGGAGAGGCGAGGGGAGGGGCAAGGGACACACCTCTCATATGATTTCCTTCCTTAAGATTAAGTGTCGTGTCCTGAGTCATAGAATAACACTTTAATGTGGATATATTAGATAGGATAGTATAGAAAACTCCAAGAGAAGGGCACATGGCCGAAATCTCAGCATTGGGGAGGGAGAGGCTAACTTTAGCTCAGTTACATAGTGCACACGCACATGCATACACTCGAGTTTTTAAAAATTCTGACCCACCCTTCCAAAATTTCAGAAACTTTCAAGACTGGAGAGATGGCTCAGTGGTTAAGACCCAAGTTTGATCCCAGAACCCTTGGGAATCAGGTCAGGTGCTTACAGCCATCCTAATTCTAGCTTCCGCTACTTCCTATGAGTCTGTGGGAGCCATTTGCATTTAGACAACTGCATTGGCTATACATCCATACAGGGTAAACACTCATACAAATAAAATAAGTTGTTGTTTGTTTTAAATCTAAAAAGTAGCCAGGTGGTGATGATACACACCTTTAATCCCAGGACTCAGGAGGCAAAGTCAGGCGGTTCTCTGTGACTCTATGGCTAGCCTGGTCTACAAAATGAGTTCCCAGACAGCCAGGGCTACACAGAAAGAAACCCTGTTTCAGAAAACAAAATCTAAAAGAAATTTTCAAATCTTTAAAAAGAAAGGACTTTTCTTTTCTTTTTCTTCGAGACAGGGTTTCTCTGTGTAGCCCTGGCTGTCCTGGAACTCACTCTTGTAGACCAGGCTGGCCTCGAACTCAGAAATCCACCTGCCTCTGCCTCCCAAGTGTTGAGATTAAAGGCATGCGCCACCACCGCCCGGCAGAAAGGACTTTTCTGAAACAGGTGCCTGTGTTACAGGCAGCCTTGGGTTCCATCCCCAGCATTGGGGCTGTCGGGGGTGGGGAAGCCATGGGAAGGATCTCCACACACACAGACACAGGGCACTAGCATAACCACCTACGCATACCCTGTCCATGTCCAGCAGGCTCAGTCGCTGCTGTCAGGACCCAATGACGGTCACGAACAGCCTTGTTTGACTTGATCCGTTCTGTCTACCAATCCTCCTCCCTTTCTTGTTTTCTACTATATGTTTGTTTGAAGGAACCTAATAATCTTACCCGTACGTTTCCTATCTTCTATCTTTCCATGTTTACTTGATTACTTTCTGGTGTCTTTTTTTTTTTCTCTTTCCTCTGCCACAACTGGTAGCTAACTTGAGGGATAAGTTGTCAGATTTTGTTGGCAAGTCTGTGTCATGGTGCCATAAACGTCCTATTGCATACGTGTGAGACCCATGACTCTTGTCCTCCTTTTCACCAAAGGGCAATTACCAAATTATTCCTCCTTCTTTAATTAAAACGTTTATTTATATGCATACGTGTCTGTCTGTGTGCATTTACATGCATTACATGGACATCTGTGGAGATATGAGGGCATCAGATCCCCTGGAATGGGGATTACAGATGGTCGTAAGCTGCCTGAGACGGGTGCTGGGAACTGAGTAGGGGCCCTCGGTGAGGGCGGTAAGTACTTTGAGCTGCTGAGCCAGTACCAGGAAAACAAGAATTTTTGAGATAGCATCTCACTATGTAGACCAGGCTGGCCTTGAACCCATAGAGATCTATCTGCCTTTGTCTCCTTGGGTGTGCTACTGTGCCCAGCAAGGTTATTTAAATACAAAGTGTTTGTGAGACAGGGCCTCACTATGGAGATCTGAACTAGCCACAGAGAACCTTGTGTGTCTGGTATGTTCTGTCCGTGTGGTCACTCTTCCTGGGCATGCTCAGATTGCTCCATTTTGGAGCACAGTCTCTTTGTCCTTTTGACATGGCCCCACTAGTCCGGGGAGCATCCTTATTTCACAGACACATGATGCCCACCCCACCCAAAACGATTATGTGTGTTTCTTGCCCAAATCTAGAATTAAAAATTTCCTAAGGAACTCCAGTTCCCTTTATAGGAGATGGTAATTAGCACCCCAAATCTGCATACTGTGTTTCAAAATTATAATGCTTGTATTGCTCTCCAGAGTGTTGAACTTGGTCAGGTTCTTCCTCTCAACCCCACGCTTCCAGAAGGAAGACTCAGACTCAAATGCCTTTGGCCATATAGCTAGGCTCTACTCTGACTAGATCATAACTTAAAATACCCCATTTATATTAGTCTGTATTCTCCTCACATCTTCCTTGATGAATCTTCCCGTGCCTCGCTCTATCCCAGAATTCTGTGCCTCCCAGATGTCCCGCCTTCTATTTCTTGTTCATTTTTGACAGGTGTGACATCCATACCGACACAGATATTCTCTCTACCCCAGAGTGGAGCCACTGGGAGCTGAGCCTTCACAGCCTTCTGTTTCCTTTTACCCTCAGGACATTCTTTTGCATCTACATAGTTTGTAATAGTCAAAACCTACCTAAAGGCATACAGTGATGGTCCACTGCTTGCCTTTAATCCCAGCTCTTGGAAGGCAGGGGCAGGAAGATTTCTGAGTTTGAGGCCAGCCTGAGTGAGTTCCAGGACAGCCAGGGCTACACAAAGAAATCCTGTCTCGAAAAAACCAAAAAAAAGAAAAGAAAAGAAATCTGAAGCCCATATAGGAGGGCATCCCATTTGAAAGGTTGAGGCAGGCTGGGCGATGGTGGCACATGCCTTTAATCCAGCACTTGGGAGGCAGAGGCAGGCGGATTTCTGAGCTCGAGGCCAGCCTGGTCTACAGAGTGAGTTCCAGGACAGCCAGGCCTACACAGAGAAACCCTGTCTCGAAAGAAAAAAGAAGGAAAGGAAGAAAGGCGGAGGCAGCAGGATCATGCATAATTGGAGGCCACCTGAGATTCTGAGAAATGCAAAAATAAAAAGACAAAGCCTGGCACACAACTTGAACTCCAGCACTTAGAGAGTAGAAACAAGAGCTTAGGGTCATTCTTGCCTAGGCTGTGAGTTTGAGGCTAGCCTGGAACACATGGAAAAAAGAAAATCTGGAAGAAATTTAAAATCATCTTTTTGAGAAAGATTTGCTTATTTTTCTTTATGTGTTTGAATGTTTTGCCTGCCTGTATGTCAATGTATGTGTACCATGTGCATGCAGTTTCTGAGGAGACTAGAAGAGGGCGTCAGATGCCTGGAGCTGGAGTTACAGGCAGTTGTGAGCCCCCATGTGGATGCTGACAACCAAACCCTGCAAGAGCAGCCAGTGCTTTAAACCTTTGAGCCATCTCTCTGGCCCCTGAAATAATCATGTTTGTCTGTGATTATGTTACAAACTTGGTATATAGTTAGATTAATTTAATATATTTTTAACTTTTAGGAACACTTTACTTATGTATTTGTTTGTAAGGAAAGGGCTGATCCCAGGGCCTCACACACTAGGCAAGCATTCTACCAGTGAGCTATGCACCCAAGTCCTAATTCTCTCTCTCTTTTTTTTTTTTAGTATAGTCTTTTTAAGATTATAAATTTAGGTGCAGGTGGATCTTTGTGAGTTTGAGGCCAGTCTGATCTACAAAGCGAGTCCAGGACAGCCAGGGCTCTGTTCTACAGAGAAACCCTGTCTCGAACAACAAACAGAAAAAAAAAAAAGATTATAAATTTATACAAATAAGCAGGCATGGTAGTACACACTATTAATTCCAGCACTCACAAAGGCACAATCCCTGTGAGTTTGAGGCCAGCCTGATCTACAAAGTGAGTTCTAAGGCAGCCAGAGCTACATAGTGAGATCCTAAGTCAATCAACCAAATAATCAATATATACAAATAACATGAACAGCTTTAGCTGATGAGCAACAGTTTGGTGTGCACAGAAATGCAGGAGGTGGAAGGGGTGGGAAAGGAAGCTTGCCAACTGGTCTGGGGCAGATGGAGAACACACACAAGCACCACTCCTGGCCAAGAACTTAGTTTTAGTGACAGACACTGTTTCTACGGCTCCCGTTGTGACTCCGCTTCATCTAACCAGATGAAACGGTGCGACTTAAATAGCAGAAAATGATTTTTTGTGTGTGTTTTTCTCTCCTGCTTCCCCCCGACTACAGAGAGCAGAGCTCACTCTGGTCTCTTCTGGGTTTTGAGTCTGCTGCTTTAGACCCTTTCGCCATTGAGACACCCATCTTCCTGTCCTATTTTCTTTTTTTGGCAGGGGTGGGTTCATGACAGGGCTTCTCTGTGTAGCCCTAGCTAGCTGTCAGAGATCCACCTGCCTCTGCCCCTGTTTCCCAAGTGCCAAGATTAAAGACGTGCTCCATCACTGTCCAGCCCTCTTCCTGTTGTTAAAAGGCTACTCATTCCAGCTTAGGGACTCAATTTCCCAGTCTCTTCTAAACCAACGTACCTCCGGAAGGCCACCTATGGGGGACAGAAGTTGAGCCCCTTCCTCCACCATACACGTTCCAGCATTGAGTTGAAGCATCCGTCTCAGCAGTGAGCGCCTTTACCCACAGAGTTGCCTCACTGGCTTTTACTTTCTTTTGAGACAGGGTTTTACTAAGTTACCTAGGCTGGTCTTGAACCTATATAATCCTCTGCCTCAGCCTCCGGAGTGCACAGCAGGCCCCCTGCTGGTGGACATTGGGGTTTCTACCATGCTTTAGCTATAGCAGTGCTGAATGCTTAGACTTCTGCCTGTGTTATTTTGTGTGTTTGAAGAGTGGCCTCGGATAGAGCACTGGCAGATTGTCTGCCCGCAGAGCGCCATGTTCCCCTTCAGAGCACCATGTTCCCCTTCAAAGGGCGAGCTTCAAACTCACCAAGATCTGCCTGCCTCTGCTTTCCTGAGTGCTTGGGTGGAAGAAGGGGCTCCACTGTGCCCACCCCTTTACTTTTATTCCTTCTTATCTTTCTTTCTCCCTTGCTCCACGTAAGTCCTTTCTTACGTCTGACCTCGGTCTCTGCCTCTGTATCGCCTGTCCACCGTGGACCTCTTCTTGATTAGAGGGAGACCAGGTTCACAGGCATTGTGCCCTCAGGGTACCTGGTAGGTGTAGCATAAGCTAGGTTCTGATGTCACCTTTCCCCTATTTGTCCCCTTCCAGCTGGGTCCTGTTTGAGGACAAGAACTTTGAGGCAGACCAGCACATTGTGTCAGAGGGCGAGTTCCCCACGCTCACAGCCATGGGCTGCCTGGCCTCCACAGTCCTGGGTTCTCTCCGGAAGGTTCCACTGGTAAGTTCCCTATCCAGACCTAAGCCACCACAGAGGTAGAGGGAGTGTTCTCTCACCCACCACCCAGTGGCTTGGATGAGCAATGGCTTCCAGAGTCTCTCTGAGTGTGCCCCTGATTCTGAGGCTCCTGAGGCAGCTCAACTGACCAAGTGTTTATTGAACATTCACTGAAATAATTCCTGGAGGCACCAGACTTAGACAGTGGGACCTAAAGGTGGTAGTGCAGAGTGGTGTGTCGTACTGGAATAGGACCAACTGACACTCAGACTGGCTGAAAGAGAGGGCCGGCTTTTGCCCAGGTGATGGCCCATTTAGAGAGGGCTGTCTGTCGGGATCAACTGGGAAGATGGCTGTGCAGGAGAGACCAAAAGGGCAAGGCAGGGAGAGGCTACCTCAGTGACCCACAATGGAGGTAATATGCTGTTCCTGGGAAGAGACTGACAGAAGCCACATGCACACTGTGATAATGCTGTGGGGACCGGGAGAGTGACTGGATACTGCTGAGTCAGAACAGCTGACATTTGCTGAGTGACCCCTTTCAAAGCTGGTTCCAGGCCACACAGTTGGAAACGGACAGAGCAGATGTTCTCCCCAGGCTGCTTGGTTATACAGCTTGTGCCCCGTACTGGCACATACACTGGGCACTAGGGATAATTAGGCCTGGATCTGGAGCTCAGATATTGGGCTTCAAGTCATTGGTCTTGCCCTCTCTGCTAAATGGAGACCATGATAGTATCTATCGCTAAGCGATGTTGAGCAGAATGGATTGGACCAATTGCTCTTCCAAGGATCTGACCTGCAGTGAGCCATGGATAAAGGAGAGCAGTTATTAATCTCTGTGACGATTAGTTACGATCCCTGAGAAACGAACACGAGACGATGCAGAAGGAGCTGCAAGCTTCCAGCCTGCCCATTAGTTCTTGGGAGTGCAGACTCTAAGCCAGGGATAGCCAGGGCTGCACACCCGTAATCCCAGGACTCTGGAAGCTAAGGCCTGTGCTACATAGCGAGGGGATGGTTGAGTTTGAGCTGGTGCCAGTCTGTCAACACACTGAGACTGAAAATCTGGGGACACAGATAACAGTCAGTTTTGCTCAGAAGGCAAAAGGCCTACAGATCCAAGGTACAGATCTTGGGGTCGTATGGGCTTGATCCAAGTAGCGTATGGGCTTGGGTATTTCGTGGTCTCATCTATCTCTCCTCCTCTAACCCCAGCACTTTTCAGAGCCTTCCCTGTCCCTCTTTGGCCTGGAGTGCTTCGAGGGGAAGGAGATCAAGCTGACTGGGGAGGTCCGAAGCCTGCAAGCCGAGGGCTTCAACAACCACGTGCTGTCTGTGCGCATCAAGGGCGGCATGTGAGTGTGTGCTCCAAACTGTGTTGGGTGATTTGGTGGGATGGGGACCCCACCCCGGAAGGAGGGAATAGTACAGCCTGAGGACCTCTGGCTCCTGGGGCTTGGTTGGATGCTAGGTCCTGAAAACCCTGAATGTACTCACCAGCCTCTTCCTCCCACTGAGGGCCCTCAACTAGTGTGAGAGAAGAGGGGGCAGAGGTTGTTCTAACACATGTGCCTGTCTTCCGTCTGTCTGTCTGTCTGTGTTCCTCTGTATCTCTTGCACTGGCTGGGCACAGCTGGGTAGTGTGTGAGCACAGCGACTTCCGGGGCCGCCAGTGGCTAGTGGGAAGCTGCGAGATCACCAACTGGCTGACATACAGCGGTACCCAGAGGGTGGGCTCCCTCTACCCTATCAAACAGGTAGGTAGCAGCCAGCATGAGTGCGCTGGGGGCATGCCTGTCCCAGGGTGCATCTGTCCTCACATGCATCTGTTTTTCCCAAGCTTGATGTTGGTGTCAGGTCACATGGTGACCTCTTCTTCTTCTTGCATTGTCACCTCAGTTATTTTTCTCTAAACCAACTTGAGAACAAAGCAACTTTTCCCTGTCCTAAAGGACAATACAATATACACAATAAGCTTATTCACCCAAAATTGAAATCGCCTCACGCACGGAGCTTGCATGCAAGGGTGCGTGTCTAGAGGTTGGCTTCATCTCTGCACACATCTGTTTCTAAGCTATGGCTGTGGCCTGTGTGTGTATGCATGTGTGTGTGCCTGCATGCGTGCATGCATGCAAGTGTGTATACACACACACATGCTCATCTAAGAGTCGGTCTGTACCTATGTTATTTGTGGTCCTGCATCTGAACACTCTGGAGGTGGTTTGAATGGTTTTGTGTGTATGGCCATGGGTATGTGTGCGCGTGCTCATGCCTATGCCTGAGAGCTTTCTGGGCATATGTGTCTGTGTATGAGGACGTGTGTTTAGTCTCGTTGTTCACAGACTCGCCTGATGGCATGGTAGGAAGAAGTCCTGTCAAATGTCTCTAACTCTCATATGGGGAGACAAAGGCCCAGGAAAGTGGACAAGGAGTTTATCCGAAACTTGGGGCAAACATTGTTCTTCTGTGGATCTTGGTGTGTGTGTGTGTGTGTGTGTGTGTGTGTGTGTGTGTGTGTGTCTGTATGCATGTGTATACCTATATATTAAAGCAGGGACTCACTATGGCTCTTGTGGACTGCTAGTATAGACCTAGCTGGCCTGGAACTCTTTGTGTAGACCAGGCTGGCCTCAAGCATCCATTTGCCTCTGCCTCCTGAGTGCTGAGATGAAAATTGTGTGCCATCTCGCCCAGATGTTTCCTCATCTACAAAATGGGGATAACATTTGTGTCCTGAGTTGGCTGAAAACTGAAGATCGATAATGACTGCAGAACCATTGGGCAGTGCTCTAGTGGGAAACACTGCTCAGATCACACCTCGGGCTCACGTCATCCTTTCGGCTACCATCACCATGATTAAAGACCCTGTTAGTGCTGGCAGAGCCACTTCTGATCTCTGGCCATCTAGTGTCACTGTGCTTCTCTTTAGCTTTAGCATGTATGTATGCATGCATTTTCTCTCTGTAGGTGTGTGCACACGAGAGTGCACAAGTGTGTATACGTCTGTAGTCTTATAGTCCGCTGCACCTGTAGCAAGCATAGGTCACTGGTACGGGACAGGCAGGGAAGGTCAGTGTATCAGTTATGATGTGAATGGGGTGGTAGCACAGACTTGTGGGATTGTTTGTGCCTTCTATAAACTGCCACCTTGTGGACTGTGGGTATACCTGCCAGGGTCCCTAAACACACGTGTAGGGATCTATGGTTACAGAACTATACTCACATGTTATGCATATAGTATGGATGTGTAAAAAAGATGTGACTTTATCAGGGGGAAAGTTTGGAGGCAGGGGACGTTTGGGAGTTTGGGTCCCTTAGAGGGTCCAGAGTTGAGGGTGGTAGGGCATCCTTGACCACAGCTTCACAGCCTCTCCTTGCCATCAGCGCCGAGCCTATTTCCACCTGTGGAATGCGGCACTAGGAGGATTCCTGTCAGTGCCTGATCACGTGGAAGACATGAAAGCAGGCCGCGTGGTGGTCTCCGAGCCCCGAGCTGGAGGCAGCTGCATCTGGTACTATGAAGATGGCCTGCTGAAGAACCAGGTACATTTCCAGAGCTTGTTCTGCTGAGCCCAGGTTTGCCAACCTGCCTTGGGAAGCCCTAGCCCAATTAGAGGCAAGATGTATGCAACCCGGAAGTAGAGAATGCGAGCTCATTCACCTTTCTTATGTTAAATCTTCAAAGAACTGGGGTTGGGGTTGGACAAGTGGCACGGCAGTGAAAGGCACTTGCTGCCTTTGCAGAGGCCCTGTGTTGAGTTCCAAGCATAAAAAGGATGGCACAGCCATCCCTAACTCCAGTTCCAGAGGATTTGATGCCCTCTTCTGATCTCTGACCACTGTGGGCACTGGGCATGTGCTTGTTGCATAGACATGCATGGGGTCTAAACACTCATAAAATAAATCTAAAACTGGATAAAGAGACTTGCTAGAGCCAGCACTCAAAACCAGTGTATGAGCTGTGCAGGGTGGCCCAAGCATTTGGGGAGGCAGAAACAGTCAAATATCTATGAGCTCCAGGCCAGCCTTGTCTATACAGCAAGTTCTGGGCTAGCCAAAGCTACATAGAGAGATACTGTGTCCCAGACAAGAGAAACTGCAGCAACAACAGCGAGTGAAGGGTAGCTTGAGTGTGGGAGATTTCCTGTGCCAAATCTCATGTCCTTCTGGGGCCTCAGGTGGCCCCCACCATGAGCTTGCAGGTGATTGGACCTCCTAGCCCAGGCTCCAAAGTAGTACTATGGGCTGAGAGCCGTCTACCACGCCAAACCTGGAGCATCAATGAATTGGGTCACATCTGCAGCCAGATGTTTGAAGGCCAGATCCTGGACGTGAAGGGTAATGTAGGCTGGTAGGGGTGAGGTGGGGTGCACAAAAGGGGACTAAGGACTGGGCTGCGTCCAGCACTCTCTGACCACCTCTGAATCTTACCCCCCTCAGGTGGACGAGGTTATGACCGCGACCACGTGGTACTGTGGGAACCAACCAAGGACAGACCTTCCCAGGTCTGGACTGTGCGTGTACTTTGAACCAGTGACATCACCAGTTCCCTGCTGGAGGCTTTCTGCAGGGATGAAATGTTTTATACAGATTTTTGCTGTGAAATAAGCTATTTTCTACTATGCTGCTGGTGGCGTCGTCTCTGCACCTTGATGTTGGGGTGGAAAGGGTCCAGTTGCCCTTCTGCCTCCTCTTCGGGCTGGTTTCTCTTCCTGTGCAGCCTCCCCTTGCCACCAGAGGGAGCTCCAGACCCACACTGTCTGCTGTGTCACCCCATTCTGCCTCTCTGACTGTGGGGACCGTGCACGACCACTAGCCAGCCAAGCCTCTGTGGTCCCCACCCCAGTACAGGACTCTGATGGGTATTCAGGGAACAGAAGTGGAGGGCTGTGCCACTCGGAAGAGCTACCTGTAGCCGACACACACAGGACAGGGAGGAGTAGGCCAGGCCAGATAGGAGTAGCAGCGGAGAGCATTCCAGGGATATGGATGTATCCAAGGGTGAGTCTGTGAGTCCACAGTGGGCAGGGCAAGAAGGATAAGAGGGTCTGCCTTCCTGCTTCTTCTAATTCTAGTCTCAAAACCTGAAGGTTCGGCCTTGGTCAGAAAGGCCAGGAGAAGGGGCTGGGTCCCTAGATGAGTGACAGGCCAGGGTATCAGAGACCTAGAACTACAGTGGCTTTGCCATCCTCTGTTGGCATGGGTTCCTGGGAAGACGCAGAAGCAAGGACGCTTGGGAACCAACCTGGGCTTCCTTCTCTCCTCCAAAGACCACCCCCAAGCCCAGGAGGAGAGGGTGGTCAGAGGAGCTGTTTGTCCTTCCTGCCTGCCCTGGCTGAGGGTGTGGGTGGTAACCCTTGTCTCCTCATCCTCTAGCCCAGTGATAGAAGTCATGTGGCCAGGCAACTTGGGAGCCGCCCTTCCACAAACCCTCCCAGACGCGAGCTGCTTCTGGGTCTGTAGTACTCCAGTCGGGAATTTTGAGAGAAACAGAGCCAAACGATATGTGATTTCCCAGAATCTTAGCAGTGCGGAGACACCTAGGTCTTGGGCTGGGCACCTGCTTGAACCTGGGGTGTGTGGGGCTTGAGAGTCGAGGGCAGTCCTGGGTTCATTCCTAATACTGCTGCACATGTGACTACTGGGGCCAGTGATGGGCAGTGATGACACATGGGGCCCCATCTAAGCATAAGTATAAATTTATTGTGCCCTAGCTGGGTGTCACACCCCCTCTGCTCCCATCAGTACCTCGCCATTCTGGCCATTGGCTGTCAACTTTAACCTCCTTGGATCTCTGGGGTCAACCCTTCCCAAGGACTGGGTTGGGGTGTCTCTCACTACTGATGGTGGCAGCAGTGTGAGGAGCATGGGGCTTCAGAAGCCACGCCTTCACCTCAGCTGAGGTAGAAGAGGCACATTAAGGTGTTGGCAAGAAAGAGGAAACTGCAGGCACCCGCATCGATGATGGATGAGGCCCCAGCCTTTGGGGGTTTCCCAGGGGTTTTTTTGGCAGTGGTGGCGGCGGCGGTGGCGGCGGCACCAGCGGCGGCACCACCGCCGGCACCTTTTTTAGTAGGTGTAGCAGCAGGGACAGCGGCAGCTGTGGTAGTGTTTTGTCCCAAGACTCCTGTTCGGATCTGCAAGAGAAGCGGAGCTCAGTAGGAATCGAACCTCCTGTTGAGGACTCCTTTATTGCCTTTCTTCAACTCTAGGCGTCCATAAAGCTGCCGTAGGCCCCGTTGGGATGTTTGGCTTCCTGCCTCATCACTGGCTTCGGGAAGGCAGTCCCTGTGTTTGTCATTCTTCCACCCCAAAGAAACTTCCCTGTCACTTTTCAGGCTACCAGATCCTCCAGCATAGAGGGAGACAGAAACCCGAGTTCGGGCTTTCCCCTCCCACATCCTCGGTTTCCTTGTCTCCTGGTGATCAGAGTCCACGGTGGTCCAGAGTATCACACGTGACGGGCCCCCGGGGCAGAGGGTGGGTGGGAGGGCAGGGTGGGGATGGCAAATGACAAGCTGTTCTTGATGCTCGATTGGGCAGGAACTGAAGCCGCTCCTGATGGGAATCAAACTACTTTTGGTGGCCATCAACCTGCCTTTGATGCATGGTCTAGATGTTCTTGATCAAGAACTTGATGGCTCCATTCCCTGTGTTAATCAGGCCTCTCTGCGTACACAGTACCACAAAGGCTGCCCTCCTCCCCCTTCCCCCCCCCCCGGGTGGCAGAGTGAATGGGAGGCTTCTGTCTCTGCATTCCTGCACACCCATGAGTCACTATGGCAGGGGTAGGGGACCCACTGTCACCCAGGGCAGTCTATTAGACCTCTCTCCAGCCCTCTCAAAAGGATTGTTTCTGCGGCTCTCCCCAGCAGGGCTTCCTCTCCATGCCTCCTGATCCAGAATCACACAGAACCCTTTGAGAACTTTCATGGACCTGACACCCTGTGAGGTTTCCCTCTCTGATGCCAGTTTGATAGCACCTACAAGGAGTAGAAACTCAGCCACATAGGCCCTCCTAGATCCCTGGTTTCCAGTTGGCAACCATCTATCTCTGTCCCTGTGGTGGAAGGCAGCGTCCCCCACCCCCAGCCCCCAGGAACCTGCATTCCTTCCCCAAATCGGGTCAGACCATTAAGCTGAGACCCGGTGGTGGCTGCAGGGGCTCTAGGGACTCTGTCCTTACCTGAACCACAACCAGGAGACTGATGGTGAGGAGGAGGAGGAAGCCGTTCATCCTTGGATCTTCCTGGGCTCGGTAGCAGCTTTGAGAGATGAGTTCAGGGCAATCTGCAGGCCACTTTGAACCCGGCTGCTTTTGAACCTGGAGGCAGAGGAGATAGGGAGGCGGGGAGGAGGGAGGGCCTAGGGGCGGGGAAGGGAGCTTCCTTCTTTCAAACCCGGGGGTGGATGAAACTAGCCTTGAGGTTCCAAGACCTGTAGATGAATTGTGGATTCTCAAAAGAAGCACAAGCAGGGCACGCAACGCGACAGGAAGACACCAGCAGGAGGTCAGGCTTAGAGCCCTGTGTCCTGGGCAAGGAATCTTGTTTTCATGATTTGACAAGGCCCAAGGCTGAATCTATGAGTCTTTAACATCCCCCTTAAAAAAAGAAAAAACCTACTGCAACGGTAATCCTTATTTTTATCTGTGTAGTTTAAGACATGGTCTGTGTCACTGGCTAAGTTTAAACTCAGGATCCTCCTGTCTCAGCTTCCGAATTCTGGAACTGCGGGTTTTCATTACCCTAAAGAGCCAACAAAAGGCTAGAGAGATGGTTGCTCTTCCAGGGGATCCAGGTTCAATTCCCAGCACACACATGGCAGCTTACAACTGTCTGTAATTCCAGTTCCAGGGAGTCCAACACCCTCACACAGACACACGTGCAGGCAAAATATCAATGCACATAAAATAAAAAATCATCAAAATAAAGAGTGTGCTAGCTCTTGGGAGACAGAAGCAGGTGGATCTCTATGAGTCTGAGGCTAGCCTGGTCTACATAGTGAGTTCCAAGTTCCAAGATAGAACTTCACAGTAAGAATCGGGCTCAAAACAAAATAAACCCAAACAGCTAAAAAGCCCTGTGTATTGATAATACCCAACTGTAGCAACTATTACATAAATGGCAGATGTCTTTTGTTTTAAAGATTGAGTTCCTGTAATCCTAGAACTCAACTCGGGGTAGAGCAGCAGGAGGGGAGACCAAAGGCAGTTATGTCTATATGGTGACTTTGAGGCCAGCCTGGGCTACCTGGGACTCTGTCTGAAAGCACACAGGCAAGCAAATGATCAGACAAGAGAAGGGAACTAGTGGGGTGGATGTAGAATTCATAATAAAATGGTGAATGGATGCTATCATTGGTTCTATGGAGGCTCAGGGCCACTGAGGTCCAGGAGCAGGTAGCAAGATTGGATTAGTTTTGGGTCAGGCCCCATTTCCTCTGGTCCTTGGGCTCTTTATTTCAAGTGAATCTTTTGTTTTGTTTTGTTTTGTTTTTCGAGACAGGGTTCCTCTGTGTAGCCCTGGCTGTCCTAGAACTCACTCTGTAGACCAGGCTGGCCTCGAACTCAGAAATCCTCCTGCCTCTGCCTTCCAAATGCTAGGATTAAAGGCATGAACCACCACTGCCCAGCTCAAGTGAATCATTTTTGGGAAAAATAAAAATCCTTAAAAAAGTGTATGTGTGTACATGTGAGTACACACGTTTTACCTGTGCACACCATGCATATATGCCTGGTGCCTGTGAAGGCCAGAAGAGAATGTCAGAGGCTCTAGAACTGGAGTTACAGCTGTTCTAGGTGATGGTAATCGAATCGGGCTCCTTTGCAAAAGCAGCAAGCGCTCTTACCTGCTGAGCCATCTCTCAAGCCCCTTCCTGAAGTCTCTTGAGACTTCATGGTTTGGCATTTGGGTGAAGAAGTGTCATCCCACTCAGGGGGAGCTGAGAGGGGACTATTGGGAAGATACAGGTAAACACAGTCCAGCATCCAGGAATTAGAAGACAGCTATTGATCTCTGCTATGGGCGGATCTATGGGATCTATGGGATGCAGAGCCAAGGAAGAAGGAGAGGGGGGTCAAGATTTAATCAGGGGCTGGAGACTACTTGCCTAACTTGTGTGAGGCACCACATTAAAGTGGACAAAACAACAACAGCACAGACTGGACCAGTGCATTCGAGAGCAGCCCCGGAAGTGGCTGTGACGTCAGAGGGACCTGTTTGGACAGTGCCTTGCCCTAATTTAGACAAAACAAAACTATAGTCTCAGTGACACTGGGCAATAATTATTTCCACTTGATTGATTGACAAGAAAATGATTAGTGAAAATGACTAGTCCAAGTTCACAACTGATAAAGAGTCATTTGAACTTGAGTCCAGGTCCCTCTGACGTCACAGCCACTTCGGGGGCTGCTCTCGAATGCACTGGTCTAGTCTGTGCTGTTGTTGTTTTGTCCACTTTAATGTGGTGCCTCACACAAGTTAGGCAAGTAGTCTCCAGCCCCTGATTAAATCTTGACCCCCTCTCCTTCTTCCTTGGCTTTGCATCCCAGCTCCTCCCTCACCTTTTCCCCTGGCTTCGGCTATGTGGTGTCTCATTTACATGCCAGATGGTAAAGGGGATTCCCCTGGCTTCTCTCACATGGTTTCAGGCCTTTTGTCACAAGCTTAGGCAAAACCTGAGAGGGCCTCAGGGGCCTTAAGCTGAGAAAGAAAAGAAGTGAGAGTCTGACCTGAGGAGAGGGGAAGGGGTGGGGGTGGGGGAGGTGACAATCACCCCCTCCCATCACCCACCTTCTTGGCTGTTTCCGCACTTAGACCCTACGGCTGAGAAGCCTGGGAGCCAGGGAAGTCACAGGAGCCAGAAGGTCCATTCTGAAGCCCAAGATTGCCCTGCTGAAAACTGGACAAGTGTCTCCCCTCTCTTGAGAAGAAGCTAGAAAGGGTGAGCCCTAGAGCTGGCCATGGGGTAGTTACTTCCTGCTGGGAATGTGTGGCTTAAACTTCTCTTTTATCACTTAAAAAACATATAGCGCACGTATGTGGGGTGTGTGTGTGTGTGTGTGTGTGTGTGTGGTCATGCTGTCCAGAAGAGGGAATTGGAGCTACATAGGATTGTCAACCACCAGAAATGGTTGCTGGGATCCGAACTCAGGTCCTCAGGAGGAGCAGCAAGCACTCTTAACCACTGATTCATCTCTCTAGCCCGGATGTAAACTTTGTTGTTGTTGTTTTTTGTTTTTTGTTTTTTATTTTTTGCTTTTTCGATGTAAACTCTTTTTTTAAAGTATCAGTGTGGGGCACCAGCATGCCACTGTTCGTGTGGAAGCCGGAGGACAACTTTCAGGACTGAGCAGGGTGATCAGGTTGGTCACAGGCTCTTCCACCCATCCAGCATTTCACAAACCCCTTGAGCTTAATTTTAGGTACATATTTTCCAGCCCTGGGTAGCATATGCTCTACCACTGCCCTACACTCCAGGTAAGAATTATTATCTTGCAAACGCCACAAAGTCTCAGGTCTGAGATGTGAGGTGTGTAGTGGGGAATGAGTGGAATGGGACATGAGTATGCTGGGAACATCTTTAAGGAACTGGACATGCTGTCTACTCATACCCAAGAAGAGAAGTAGGGCTTCAAGTCTTGGCCTCTCTTGACCTCTGGGCAGCTACATTCTGCCTTGACAGCATCTAAGTAGACAGAAGCCTGGTAGCCAAATTGAGAGGGCTCTGAGAAAGTCCCACTTGACAGAGGGGGAAACCGAGGGCAAGGCAGAAGCAATACTAGAGCTACAGGCTGGACTGTCCAATGGCTGTGCTCCACTGGACACTTTCTCTATGTCTGACTTCCTGGCCTTGACAAAACAGGAGTCTGTCCACACGCCCCATGCCTCTCCTCACGAACTGAGACCAAATTTCTTAGCATGATGGTCAACTCCCCCCACCCCCTGCCAGCCTTCTTCCTTAGCATCAGACCTCATTTGGTAGCATTCTCTACAATCCAGTGCCCACCACTTCCTAGCCAACCCTCCCCCACACTTGCCTGGCTGCCTCAGGCTCTCTGACACCTCTGCCCTTCCCCAGAGAAACTTTACCCTTCCTCTGTGAAACTCCCTCCAAGCCAGGCAGTGGTGGTGCATGCACTTGGGAGGCAGAGGCAGGTGGATCTCTGAGTTCCAGGCCAGCCTGGTGTACAGAGTGAGTTCCAGGGCAGCCAGAGCTACACAGAGAAACCCTGTCTCCGAAACAAAGCAAAACAAAACTCCCTCCAAGGTGGAGGTGAGATGGAGGTGATCGTCCATCTTCAAGTACTTCTCTGGCCACTCTGAAGATGACTGTGTTTTCTGAGCTGGTGTGTAGCTCTGTAGAACACTTCCCTAGAAGGCCAAAGGCTTGGTTTTCCAGCCCAGCCATACATAATTCCAGGTGTGGTGGTGCAGTCCTGTAATTCCAGCACTGGGGAGAATTAGAGATTCAAGGTCATCCTTGGCTACATAGTGAATTTGAGAACAGACTGAGCTACATGAGACCTTGTCTCAAACCAAACAAAACAATAAAAGGGTGTACCTTCTTTGGTGGTCCGACCTAGAACTTGTCACCTCTCCAACCCTTGTTAGTAGAGGGTTGAACACGAGACCAACAGGTGTCAGGGACCACAGAAAGAATGACTGAAGGCTAAAGTGTCCATGTTCACCCCGCTGCCAAGCCCTGGCACTGGTTGGTCTGGTAACTATGGGCAACCCCTGGCTTTATACTGAGGAGTTACCAGTGCAGAAAAGAATTCTCAGGCCTGCATTGGGGCTGATTTGATCCTTTGTCTTTTCCAGAAGAGAAGCCTAAGAAACTGAGCAGAGCCGGGCAGTGGCAAAAGCAACAGAGATGAATGTTTCATAAAAGGATCTAGACAATGGATTCTGACAACATGACCTCTGAGCACCTGCCCCTGGAATATTCAAAGGCACATATGACAAGAGAGCTTAAAGTTAGAGAAAGAACTAAATGGAGATGTGAGAACAGAGAAACCCAGTCCTAGACGAGCACAGATGACAGGGTGGACCTCGGGTTGGATACAATTGAAGAGAAAGTTAGTGTCATGGAAGGTTCCTTTCTCAAGTTACTGCTCTTTGCCTGGTGCTCCCATTTGCTTTGGCTCTGGGGATGAAGCAGTGAACAGAGAGGTGAGGTCTCTACTCATTGATTAGACGTTCAAATGGGGGAAGACAAGAAAGACTGGCATTTTCACATTTCCATAAATACTTAGGAAGTTGGAGTGTGAAAAAAGAGAAATGGAGAAAGGGCATCCAGACAAGTGGTCAGGATAGGCCACTCAGAGGAAGTGCTCTCGTGTGGAGACTTCGAGGAGAGTGTGTGCCTTACATCGCTACCCGCCCAATTGCACTGCACGCTATTCTCTCTCCTCTCCCTGACCCTCTCCTTCTCCCCCAACCCTTGTTTGAGACAGTCTAACCATATAGTCCAGGCTGCCCCTAAACTTGTGATCTTCCCAATGCTGCCTCTGCTGCCGAATGCTGAGCTTACAGGCATGTGACTTACATGACAGGCATGAGCTTCCAGGCCATGGAGCACAGCTGCCCAGTGTTCTTTGATAACTGTGCCAGGGCCTACCACAGGCTCACACAGAATGAATACTCCTTATGTACTTGTTCCATGATGAACTGGGATAAAGCAGTGTTGAGGGGAGGGATGGAGGTGTTGCATACACCTTCCAGTGTGATCCTGCGATCTGCCTTAAGATTTTTATTGTCACTGAGAGAGGTATGATTTTTTTTTTTTTTTTTTTTTTTTTTTGTAATTTTGAGACAGGGCTTCTCTGTGTAGCCCTGGCTGTCCTGGAACTCACTCTGTAGACCAGGCTGGCCTCGAACTCAGAAATCCACCTGCCTCTGCCTCCCATGTACTGGGATTAAAGGCGTGCGCCACCACTGCCGCAGGAGAGTTATGATTTAATAGTACCGTAGAGCACTCAAGCTATATCTTTGTTGTTACTGCTGTTTTTGAGACATGATCTCTCTCTGGTAGTGCAGACTAGCCTGGACCTTAACAGTGTAGCCCAGGCTGGTCTCAAGCTTCTAAAAAGGTAAATCACCCATCCATCTATGCATCCATCCATTCATCTATGCATCCATCCATCCATGCATGCATCAAACCATCCATCCACCCATCCATCCACCCTTGGCACTGCCTATCCAGACTTGGTCTGTCTATCCATCTTCCCATCTACCAGCTCTTGCATCCATGCATCCATCCATCCATCCATCCTTTTGTTCACTTACTCTTCCAATTTATTGATACTTACTAGCTTGAGCAAGGTAAACGAAAGGCACCCTCCCCTTGAGGACTTTATAGGCCTATATTAGGGCAGGATGTCTACAGATTACGAACCGGATGGGAAGGTCACCGTGGCATCAGGCTGTAAATTAGAGCGTAACTCTGCTTAAGAGGAGGGAGAAGGCCCAGAGTTGGGTTCCAGGAGAAGGGGCATCAGAGCTAGATGCAACGAAAGCTGTTCCAGAGAAAGCCCAACACTTGGGTGGGAGCGTGTTGTTTCTGGAGCATGAGGAGGGTGGAGGGCGGGGCGGGACTTTGACTGTAAAGGCTTCAGGTACTATCATAAGCTGGCGATGATAGGTCTTCATCAGAGATAGTGGCTGTAGGGGTGGCAAAGAGAGAAGAGAGGAATAGAGAGATTGTATCTCAGGGACTCCATGGGCTTGGAAGACTCCTCTCTCTCTCTCTCTCTCTCTCTCTCTCTCTCTTTTTTAAAAGATTTATTTATTTTATGTACATAAGTACACACTGTAGCTGTATAGAGAGTTGTGAGCCTTCATCTGGTTGCTGGGAATTGACTTTTAGGACTGCTGCTCGTTCCAGTCAACCCCAACCCCACTCCCTTTGGTAGACCCTGCTTGCTCAGACCCAAAGATTTATTTATTATAAAGTACACCAAAGCTGTCTTCAGACCCAACAGAAGAGGGCGTCAGATCTCATTACCAGTGGTTGTGAGCCACCATGTGGTGGCTGGGATTTGAACTCAGGACCGTCGGAAGATCAGTCAGTGCTCTTACCCACTGAGCCATCTCTCCAGCCCTGAAAGACTCCTTCTCTTTGCTTCCTTCCTCCTAGAGCTGCTAGCACTCAGTAAGCTCCCTAGCCTCAAAGGAGCCACGCCTGCTAAGCATCTTTCAGGAAACGGCCTAAATGTCAAGTGGATTCTGTCCACCTAAGAACAGAAGCTCAGGTACTGGATGGGGTAAAGAGGCAGCCCGGGGTGGGGGGGGGGGTGCAGGGGGAGCTCCATCCCGGAAGTGAAGGAGTCCTCGGTGGTGTGGAAGTTATGTAGACCCATCTCCAGGGGCTCCTAGCATTCAAGGCTGGAGACCCCAGAAAGATTTCCAGGGTCTCTAAGATGGTACATTGAGTGACAAGGGCTGGGGGGAGAGTAACCCGGAAGAGGGTCCAGCTGTGGTTCTCAACCTTCCTGACACTGTGACCCTTTAATCCGGTTCCTCATGTTGTAGTGAGCCCCAACCATAAATTTATTTCATTGCTACTTCACAACTGTAATTTTGCTACTATCTAATATGCAGGATATCTGGTATGGGGTCCCAAATGGGGGCTCCCACAGGTTGAGAACTCCTGGATTAGTGTCTTTTTGTTTTTGTTTTTCCGAGACAGGGTTTCTCTGTGTAGGCCTGGCTGTCCTGGAACTCACTCTGTAGACCAGGCTGGCCTCGAACTCAGAGATTCCCCCTGCCTCTGCCTCCTGAGTGCTGAGATCAGAGGCGGGTGCCACCACCACCTGGCAAGAAATATTTTTGAAAACATCCGTAGAGGTGTTTGATAAGTACTTTGCATTGACCTCCTAATCACTAGTCACCCCAGCAACCCTGTCAGGTAGGCCTTATTTTAACTTTACAAGTGAAGGAAACGAGAAGTGAATGTGCTCAAAGTCACACTGTCTGTACTGGTGAGGGCACTGTGTACGGTCCTAACTAAATTATCTCTCGTTACTTTGGTGCTGTTTGTGTAATTTTACTTTTTAGTTAATATTTATTTGGTAACTTACTTCATGTGTGCATCTGGGCAGTGCCCGTGTGGAAGTCGGAAGACAGATCCAGGAGCCATTTTCTCCTTCTGCCATGTGTGACTGGCCCCACTGATCAAACTAGGTCCTCAGGCTTGGTAGTGAGACCGAAGCTTAGTACCTGCTGAGCCATCTAGCTTTGAGGCTGAGGGAGGGGAAATTACTCACCATACTGGGAGTAGGGTGTTACCCAATTCTTCTACATAGGAACTAGAATTAGAACTTTCCTTCAGGGCATCATCTGGTCCATAAATTAGAGGGGGAAAATGTAATTCATCTTTGGATGATCAGGTGGGAAAACAGAGGAAACATGATTTCCCCAAGATCAAATTGCACAATATTGACAACGTCGGGTGCAACACCTTCAGATCTAGAGGTCCCCCACGGTCTAGTCCCTTGAACTCAAGACCCGGCGGCGTCAAGAACGCCCTCTGACCTCTCACCTCTTAGAGCGGTGCATTCTGGGATTTGAAGTCTCACGTGCAACTCCTCCTCACCGTGGGCCAATAATATCCCGACATAGTCAGCTATGCCCGCCTTCGCTGACCGCTGGTTCGTTAGAGGTCCTCTCGGAATTAGCCAATGAGAAGTGCTCGGGTCCTGGTCGCCTGGGAAACCCCAAGACAACAAGATGGCGGCGCCGCGGGACGGCTCGCTGGCTCCGTGGTGAGTCCCAGCTCCGGGCCTTTCTGCCCGGCAAAGTCTTCCCGCAGGTCGCGGCCCTCGCCCCGACTACGAGGGCCGGCGACCTGCGTGGCTTGGCTCAGGAGGAAAGTGGGGACCCTACTTACCGTGTCCGCGCGTGGAGGCGGAGCAGGCGGCGGGATCCTGGGGCGGGCTTTGGGCGCGGTAGCCTTCACCGTGCAAGCGCGCCCAGCAAGGGATTAGGAGGATGTCGCGCGGCTATCAGGCTGTCGCCAAGCCTTGTGTCGAGTGATAACCGCCTAGGGCAGCACTGAGTTTGGTCTTCAAGATGAAGAGACATAGGACACGTTTGTAACCTTCACCGGAGGCGACAACCGTACTTGTACAAACTTCATGGGTTGTAGTGAGATAGGCCTGTACGCTGTGTAGGGGCTGAGGCAGGAGGATTGGAGTACGAAGTTTATCTGGCTACTTTGTCCCAGGCCAATCAGGGCAAATCAACGAGACCTTACCTCAGATTTTAAAAAATAAAACAAAGCCAGGAGTGGTGGCACACACCTTTAATCCCAGCACTGGAGGCAGAGGCAGAAGAGTCTCTGAGTTTGAGGCCAGCCTGGTTTACAGAGTGAGACTATCTCAAAAACAAAAAACAAATAACTAAACAAAATAGAAGCAGGGCCTGGTGGTCTGCAGACCTGTAAACCTACTCAGGAGGCTGAAACAGGAGGGTCACATGTTCAAAGTCAGCCTGGACTTTAGAGCCAGTTCAAGGCCATTTGGGGCAAAGACCCCTGTATATATTTAATATGTATTATATATTTATTATTATTTCATACATATATGTGTCTGTATGTATGTATGTGCACCACATGCATGCCTGGTGTCCAAGGTAGCCAGAAGCAGGCATCACCTTCCCTGGAACTGGAGTTACTAGAGGGTTCTGAGCTACTATTCAGCTGCTGGGAACCAAATCCAGGTTCTTCAAAGCAGCAATTGCTCTTAACTTCTGAGCCATTTTCAAGCTTAAGATTTTATTTCATAAAGAAGAATAAAACTTCCAGGGCTACACAGAGAAACTCTGTCTCGAAAAACCAAAAAAAAAAAAAAAAAAAAAAAAAAAAAAAAAAAAAAAAAAAAAAAAGAATAAAATTGTAGATATAGCTCATCACTATTGTGCTGATGTAGTTTGTGTGAGGCCCTAGGTTCAATCTCCAGCCCTGAAAATGCTCATAATTAAAAATAAATGTAAGGGGCTGGAGAGATGGCTCACCAGTTAAGAGCACTGACTGCGCTTCCAGAGGTCCTGAGTTCAATTCCCAGCAACCACATGCTGGCTCACAACCATCTGTAATGGGATCTGATGCTCTCCTCTAGTATGTCTGAGGAGAGTGACAGTGTACTCACATAAAATAAATAAAAAAAGTAAATAAATAAATTCAAAAGGACTGAGCGTCCTGCATTTCAGCCCCCAGAGCCAAAGCAGCAACAACAAAATATCTTTGGCCCAGGGGAGAGAGAAGGCACAGCCGTGCCTAAGAGAAGTTCCCAGACTGAAGGCATTAGCTAGGTCTTTATCATCAGGCCCAGAGCTCAGAGGAAGGGCAGTGTAATAAGTCCTGAAGAATTATCCTGAGTTTCACGGGAGAAAAGAACCCATGGGTGAGGCACGGCAACATTTGATCTGAAGGATTTGGTAGCTGATAGGATGAAGAGAGAATAGAGAGAGGAAACAGTGCACTTGGGTGATGGGTCCCATAAAGAAGGCGAGATGGAGGGTGGAGGGGGTGACTCTCTGGGACCTTGTTGGATTTGACTGGGGGAGTATTTTTTTTTCCTGTGATGTTTTACTGGTAATATAATTGACATAGCTCATATATTACCCTTCACTGTATAAATCCCCGTCATTTTTATGCTTCATTTATATGAAATGGCCAGAATGGGCAGATCTATCAGTAGCCACCTAGGGTTGGCTGGGAGAAATAAGGTGGGAACTGGAAGGCAAGCTATTAAGGTGTGCAGGTTTTTTGTTTGTTTGTTTCTTTATATCCCCCCCCCACCCCCCCAGCTAGAGTTTCTCTGTGTAGCCCTGGCTGTCCTGGAACTCACTCTGTAGACCAGGCTGGCCTCAAACTCAGAAATCCACCTGCCTCTGCCTCCCAAGTGCTGGGATGAAAGGTGTGCGCCACCACTGTGTGACTTTTGTTTGTTTTTTAAGTAGGTCTTCTTGTGTCCCCTGACTGGCATGGTACTTGCTCGGTAGCTTATGCTAACCGTGAACTCAGCCTTGCCCTTAGCAGAAAACAGGTGTGTACCATCGCACTTGGCTTTGCAGCCTCTTTTGCTGAGTTGTGTCTGTGATCTCCACATTACATTCAGAGGCCGGTGGATCTCTGAGTTGGAGGCCAGCCTGGTCTACAGAGGGAGTTCCAGGACAGCCAGGGCTACACAGAGAAACCTTGTATCTCAACAGACAAACAAACAAACAAAAACAAAATGTAAAAACTTTTAACTTTATACTTTGGAATGATGAAGTCTATGAAGTCTGGCTAGGTAAAGCCAAGTAAGGAAAAGGTGATTGGCTATTATCTGATTCCACTTATGTAACCTTATCAAAGAAAGTTCCAGAGCTGAGGGGGAATGGTGGGTCATTTCTCTACTCCCGGTACTCAGGAAGCAGGAGCAGATGAGCTCCTTGAGGTCTAGATCAGGGCTACACATTGAGACCTTGTCTAAATCAATCAATCAATCAATCAATCAATAAATAAGGAAGGAAAGAAAGAAAGAAAATTCCAGATTAAAGCACTGGTGCTGAGCCAGGCTGCGGTGGCGTACACCTTTAATCCCAGCACTTGGGAGGCAGAGGTAGGTGGATTTCTGAGTTCGAGGCCAACCTGGTCTACAGAGTGAGTTCCAGAACAGCCAGGGCTATACAGAGAAACCCTGTCTCGAAAAACCAAAAAAAAAAAAAAAAAAAAAAAGCACTGGTGCTGGCCAGCTAGTGAGTCGGCCGAGCCGTGACTCAGGCTGTAGCAGGAGGAGGGCCAGTGGGAAGAGAAAGGGCTGCTTGTTGATGATGGTGGTTAAACCCTATCTGTCCCTGTTATCAGATGGCGCCGGCCTGTGCACACAGTTGGTCCCTGCCCCTCACACTCTGCTGTGGTTGTGTAAATGATGACTGTAGAAGGAAGCTTGGTGAAGGACATCACAGGTCCTCTCAGAACTACTGTCCTGTGAATCTCTGATAACTTCCAAATAAAAAGCTAAATTATGTCCTAAGAACAAATTGAAGGGACATGGAGCAGTTAGCTTAGCCAGAGGGAGAGTATATGGATGAGGAGAGACCATCCAGAAAAGGAGGCTGCTGACTGACCCTGAGTCCTGTGTTCAAGTCTTGGCTCAGCTGTCTTCTTGGCAAGGATGGTCAGGTGGGTGAGATAAGTTGAGAGGCAGACAGGGCCAGATCACCCATGGGAGTTTTATTTTTCCCCTCCTCCTCTTCCTCTTCCTCCCCTTCCTTCCCCTCCTCCCCTTCCTCTTCCTCCTCCTCTTCCTCTTAGAATCTCACTATGTAGCCCTGGCTGGCCTGGAACAAACATAGATCGTCCTCCTCAGGTCCTGGGATTAAAGTGTGCACCACCATGCCCATTTTTTGTTTTTTGTTTTAATTATCTTTCAGGGGAGAAAGGAGTCCTTGGGGAGGTTTCTTCAGGGCTGTGGCATGGTTGCTGTGGCATTGTGTCACTGTTGCATGTGAGCATCAGTGAAGGGAGCCCCAAAGGGAGCTGCCCTATTTAACGGCATAAATCACGAGGGAGCCCTGAACCAAAGAGGATGCAGGGTATGCTGAGGATGCTGGATGATGGGGTGAGAGGCCTCTGGTCCCTTCTAAGGAAAGGGTGGGGCATGAGGAAGAAGGTGAGGGAGGCTGCCTCCAGGCAGCATGCAGAGTGTCAGCTCAGTGGTCCTCCTTTGCCGTCTGTTGAGGTGAGAAAGACCCTGCCAAAAGGAACTGGGGAGGAGAGTTTATTCTGCTGAGACTTCCCAGGTCATAGTCCCACATGGAGGGAAGTCAGGTAGGGACTGAAATAGAGACTTTTTATTCAACTTAGGACCTCTCCACCCAGGAGTGGCACCGCCCACAGAAGGCTGGACCTCCCTTTTCAGTCACCAATCAAGGATAGGCCACAGCGTCTTTTTTTTTTTTTTTTTTTTTGGTTTTTCAAAACAGGGCTTCTCTGTGTAGCCTTGGCTGTCTTAGAACTCACTCTGTAGACCAGGCTGGCCTTGAACTCAGAAATCCACCTGCCTCTGCCTCTCTTTGGCTTGTTACATTTTAGTCACGTTACACAGGGAACAGAGTGGTGGCTCTTAGTTATAGCTGGCAGTCCACATGTCCTTTCTTCATCGGAAGAAGTGAATCAGCATTTTTGGGTGTTAGTCCCACCTGTGTGCCAATAGCAGTGACCCACACAGCCACAGTCCAACTCTCAGGGGCTTCCTTTGAGCTCGGCACTGGGCAGATGTGTTAAGACTTTGTCCCCTGCCAGGTCATCCGCCTGGTAGGGGCTGAGACCATGCATGTTTTACATGGGGGGAAATGAGGCACCATGTGACACTGCACAGCAGAACTTGTGTCCACAGTTCGTGACTGTGTCTTCAGTGACTTCTCTCTGTGGGTTGCCATTCTGCCTCAGAGACGACGGAGGTGGTACCTGGGTTCTGGCTTTATGCCTCCCAGCTCAGTGATGAGTCAGTAAGCACACAAGCCTTTTGAGTAGTCTGTGCCCACGCTCTAAGTTTGGAGAAGTTGCAGGCCCTGCACCTCACCAGGCAAAGACTTCCATGTTCAGAACAGAAAAGCAGCGACTGGGAGGAGTCGCCATGCCAGGATCCTCACCCCACATTGGAGAAGTGAGGCCTGCTTCTCCCTGAACAGTGCTTCTCTTCAGGAAAAGCTGCAGCCCCCTCCTGTGACCTGAAGCCCTGAGTCTCTGTCCCCAAGGACTGACTTCCTTCTTTCCCCTCAGGAGTCCCTGACAGTGAACCTCAAGACTAGAGCTATGAGCTCACCTCTGGCCTCTCTTAGCAAGACACGGAAGGTGCCCCTAGAGTCGGAGTCTGTGAATCCTGGGTAAGGAGCCAGCTGGCCTCCAGGTCCTTGTGCCTCCCACCTATCTCCTCCTTGAGTCATTCCTCACCAGAGGAAAGTGACCTCTAGCATCTTGGGGAAAGCAAAGAGTAGCTAGTAGCTTTCTGTGTCTACCTCCCTTCTCTTTACATCTTCAGGAAACTCTGGTTTGTGCTGGCCAAAGATGGATGGGGCCTTTCTGTAAGGCATGGCCCTTTGAGAATGGCTGAGAGCCTGTCATTCACCCACCAGCTCTGCACATATGAGTGTTTTACCAGCCTGGGGCAGGCTCTGTGCTGGGCTCTTTTAAATGCCGTTGCCTTATATCTTGAGGCAGTCCTTGTGCCTCCTGTTCCCTTGTTGCTTTTTCTGAGCGCACTTAGAGTCTGGCTAAGGCCAAGGTGATCCAGAGAGGTTAAGCTGCAACCCCAGGGGCCCACGGTACTTCAGAGAGGAGCCAGGGTCAGCTTGTGGCCTTCCCATCCAAAGTGGCCCTGCAGGGATCCCCGATTTTGCTCTGTTGGGAGGAGTTAGGCATTGGACAGTGTGTCCCTTGGCTCACCCTGGCTAAGGATGGGTGGGAGTGGCAGTCTTCAGGAGATGGAGGCTTAACCTCTATCTCTTTGGCTTTGCATGGGGCCTGGAACTTTCCCTTGGTGGCATTCCAAGGGGCTTAATTTATATTTGTTCCTTCTTCCTGCCTGGGTTCCCAGGAGGCGAGGGATAAGAATCTACGGAAATGGTGAGTGTGTGCCCTATTCCCATGTCCCCTCCCCTCTGACCAGCCTGCATCTTCTTACAACTGGGCATGTAGGGAAGGAGCATGCTGAGGTCTTGTGAGACTAGGTATCTGGCCTGCTCCCTGTATTTGAGCTCCCTACCCGTTGCTCCAGGGTCTGGGCCACCCCCTTGCTCTGATCCCTCAGCAGAGAGAGCCACACCATTTTAAAACTCTGCTCAGTAGAAGGTGGTTATGGAAAGACCAGAGATGAGGACCTCAGCCTCTGTCTTGTCTTCTTCTCTCCCTGGAGCCCTGGCCTCACCCCTGGCCTGATTGTGCACCTCGGGGTGGGGGGGCAGGATATAAACTGTTTCATTTTTGTCAGGACCCAGGCCAGAGTGTTCTCTGGGTTGTGGTCCCAGAGCAGTGACCCGGGCCTTCCTGTCTGCAGAAGATGAGGTGGACATGTTGAATGATGGCCAAGACTCCGAAGAGAAGATCTCTCTGCCTTCCTGCTATGGAGGCATTGGCGCCCCTGTGGGCAGGCAAGGTGAGAGAGACCAGAGGGTTAAAGGGGCAGAGGCTCTGTGAACAGTGGCTCCTACTCTTCTCACCTGCTGTGCTTAGATGCTGCTCCCACTTGGCTAGCTGTCCCAGTGCTTGTCCCCCACACCCATCCAGGACAGGGTTTAACCTAGAGCCACAGGTTAGGGATCTGGCCAAGCCCCAAGCCAGATCAGAAACCCTCCAGTTTCCAGCAAATGTGATGTCAGCGGGTCTGTGATTGAGGCTTAGAGACAGTGAAGGGCCTGAAGGGAGCCCCCAGCCTCTGGCCTCCTGCTTCCTCACCTGCACGATCCAAAAAGGGCTGAGTACCTTAGGAGGCCATTTCACCTTAGGATGGGGACAGAGGGAGAGTGGGCAAACAGGCACTGGGAGGGATCCGGAGAACTTGTGACGAGGCTAGAACTTTCCATCAGATGTGACATCTTAAGCAACTTTAAGATCCTCCTGCTTCCCTGTCCTCTGAAGAGAGCAACGGGCTGGCATGTCGTAAGGACTTAGTGAGATGCTGCGTGGGTTCCTAGCTATCACACAGGGTACTCAGAGCAGAGGCCCCCATTAGGAGGGCAGTGGGAGGGAACTACCCCGTGACCTTGGACCAAACTCTCCTCCATTTGACACTGGCTGGACTTGCCTATCCCAAATCCTGCAGCAACTTAGTCACAAAGCCAGGATCTCCCTCCTAGCTGGGCACAGTGGTCTACCTCCTTCCCTTTTAGGGACTGTACATCCTCTTGCTGCTTCTCCCTGCCACAGCTACCTGGTGTGTCTCCAGCAAGGTCTCCAGTAGACCTGCCTCTCCCGCTTCATGTCTCCGCTCAGCAGCCCCTCTCCTACCCCCACTGGCTCCTTCCTTTCTGAGCAGCTCCGTGCTGGCTAGGTTTTTTTGTTTGTTTGTTTGTTTGTTTTTTGTTTTTTCAAGACAGGGTTTCTCTGTGTAGCCCTGGCTGTCCTGGAACTCACTCTGTAGACCAGGCTGGCCTCAGACTCAGAAATCCGCCTGCCTCTGCCTCCCAAGTGCTGGGGTTAAAGGCGTGCGCCCCCACCGCCTGGCACTGGCTAGGTGGTTGATGGCTTCCCTTACTCCCAGGGTCTTTCTCCTGCTGTCCTCAGTGCCTCCTTTTCTTCCCCTGTATTCACTGTGGACATTCCAGCTGCCTGGGTGCTTTCCTCTCCTCGGGTCGCCCCAGTGCCATAAACTGGCAGATCCTGACTGCTTCCACTTCAATGGCTTAAGGTGCTTGGGCTCTGAGTCCCTGACAGCCCTCAGTGAGTGAGCGTGCCCAATAGGGAGATGGTAATTCAGGGACTTGAAGATGACATCAAGGCAGTTAAGGTTTCAGCATCTTTCTCCTGAGCCCTCCTGGGCTTCCTGTGTGGTCTCTGACGTGGCTGCAGTCCCTGCTTTCCGTGCTATCGGAGTTCTGTGATGACAAAGAGGGCTTCTGCTCTTTATCTCACTCTTAGTCTTTTTTCTTCTTCTGGAGAATGGGGTGTGGGGCAGTCAGGGTTGCCTCAGATTTACTGTGTAGCCATGGATGACCTTGAACTCCTGATCCTCCTGTGTTGGGTTAAAAGTGGTACATCTCCACCCCCAGCTCTCAAGCCTTATTTTGAAAATTTTTACTGTACAGAAAAGCTGAAGTAGGAGGACAGTGCCTTCCCTTCCTGGCAATTGCCGGCTCACCATAGCCCCTCCCCTCTGCCTGTACAGAGATCCTCGAAGAGATCCTGACAGTCTTATCTAACTCCTTTGGTATGCTGCATGTCCTAATAATGAGACACAGACATTGTTACTGCTGCCCCTCGGAGCATGAATAATCCAGTAACTCTCCTAACAATCATCTCTTCTACATTACAGGCTCCTCAGTAGTTCCGAATATCTCTTAGAATGACTTTGCCCTGATGGGGGACCTGAAAGGCAGGGAGGCCCCACACACCATTGCAGTATTTATGGCTGTTTAGATTGTACCCAGCTTTTAAAAACAATGACATTAACTTTTCTTTTTGGGGACAGGATCTCGCTATGTAGCCCTGCTGTCCTAGAACTCACTATGTAGACCAGGCTAGCTCCTAACTCACAGAGATCCTACCTTTGTCTCCTGAGTGCTGGGATTAAAGATGTGGGCCATCATGCTCATCTGATAAAGTCCCCACCACTCGAGTTGCAGAGTCCAGATGTGTTCAGTGATTTACTTCGTGTGTATTTGTTCCTGTGTGTGCACACAATGGTGAGTGTGTATGCATCAAAGAAAACTCATTCTTTTCCTCCCATGGTGTGGGTCCCAGGGAATCCAGCTTAAGTCACCAGGCTTGATGACAAGGAGCCGGCAGGGTAGGTAAAAGGCCTTGGTATGAATGAGAGAGGCCCTGAGTTCAAGTCCCCAGCCCTGTATAAAAGCCCCTCATGGCTATGTATGCCATAATCCCACCATTAGATGTCAGAGACAAGTGGATTGTGGGAGTTTTCTGGCTAGCTAGCCTACCCCAAACAGCAGTCTTCAGGTACAATGTTTGCCTAGCATGCATATGGTCCTAGATTTGATTCCTCCACCCCCAAAAAGGTAGAGATCGATAGAGGAAGGCATCCAATGACTTAAATATGGCCTGTATGTTCACCACTGATGCACACACCTGGAACAAGTTGCTGAACCCCCCCCCACCCCCCCACCCCCCGCTTCCTGAAGCAGCCCACTGACTTCATGGCCTGCTGTGGGGACTGCGTGAGCTGCTTTCTGTGAGCGAGCTTCAAGTGCTCCTATCACCCAAGCGTTAGCTGCTGTTGAATTGCTGGTTCTGTTCTGGCTTTCTCCTGCTCTGGCCCTTCTCATCTCAACCTCAGCTCCAGGCCGGGCACAAGAAACTTTGTCCCCTTGTCAGGCCTTGTATTCCATGACTCGGAGCTGATGGCCTCCATGGCCAGGAAGCTGCAGGAGCTGGAGCAGCAGTTGAAGGCCCAGAATGATGAGATGCTGTCCAAGGTAGGACATGGGGAAGGGGACAGCCGGGGAGGTCTGTTTTCCTCTAACTGAACTAGCTGTTTTGATGGCAAGCCGTGACCTAGGAATGATCTTGGTCCCCAGGAGCTGAGCAGAGGCAGAGGCTGATAGAGTGCGGGCTGGGTAGAGAACTAGCAGGCTGCTGAGCAGAGGTGGCGAGCTGGACACTGAAGCCAAGACATGGGCTGGGCTTTTCTCAACTAGTACAACTATTAGAGATGGGCTATCTGAGGCTCAGGAGCAGGTGCTGTACCAAAGGGTAGACTGTACCAAAGGACAAGTTGACGCTCACACTCAGGCAAAAGCCTAGTAGAAGGGCTAAAGTTCACCTCCTCTCCACCCTCTGGGGCTCTGGGACCCACCAGGACTTACACTCACCCTGAGTCTCACTGCTTCAGGAGCAGAAGATCCTGGCCCTGGAGGATTTGGTGCAGACCCTCCAGCAGCACCAGAGTAAGAAGCCCTTGGTCAGGTGCTTGGTTGGGTCCATGGTTCGTGGGTGCTGGACAGAGACTTATGGGTATCAAGGCTCCAACAGCGTCAGGCAGACTCCTGGTGGGGTCTGGACATCTGGGACCAGAGAGACAAAACTTTATCTGTGCCTTATGCATAGGCTGTGCTGTCCAGAGCATGGCAGAGCCACTTTCCAAGGGATAAAGGCATGGATGGCTCCTGGGAGTCAGTTCAGGCACCCTCTCCCCCATGCCAGTGTTAGGAGAGAGGTCTAGAGTCTAGCTGGACTCGGGCAGTTCTCAGAGGGTCCCCAGAAGGCCTTAGGGGCAGACACCTGCAGCCTCCAGTTGTGGCAGTAGAATTCCTCACCCACTTCTTCCCCAGACAGTACAAACTTGCAGAGGCAGGAGGAGCTGGAGACACAGTGCATTCAGCTGCAACGGCAGGTTGGCGAGATGGAGGTAAGAGTCGGGGCTGGAGGGATGGATGGCCAGGCTGCCCTCCCTAGTCTAGAGCTGCCTGGGAGGATTCGCAGCAGCACCCCTGCCCATCAGTATTCTACAGGCCCCCTTCCTGCTTCCCTGCTCTGGGCTGACTCAGAGTTTAGAGCCGGGGGGTAGGGGGTGGGTATCTGGCACTGTGACACCATGATTCCCTTTGGGGCTGAATCAAACCCCACACGCCCACTCTTCCATAACACACTTCCTTACTCTCTCTACTTGCTCTATCCTAAGTCGTTGTTACAGGTTTGTGGTTGGGCCCTGCTCTCCTACCTGGAACCTCTCTATGTTCCAGCCGTGTCCCCTTCCTCTGGTTCTCTGACTAAGCCCATGCTGGTCTCTGTGTGGACCGGACCCGCCTCCTCCTAGAGAAGAATTTTCACTCACTTCCTTGAAGCCTTCCTGACCTGAAGTGCAGGCTCTTCACCTCTCTCTCCTGTGGGACTGTAACCTCTACGAGGGGGGCATGGCTCACCCCGGACTTAGTGCCGGGTGGTCGCCTGCCTCAGGCCATGACTTGTTTACCCAATCCCTTGGTCACCTCAGTCACTTTTCTTCCGCTAGAATTGTGGTCAAGCTGTAAGACTTGAGCCGTAAGGCATTGGGCACGGGGCGGGGCCCACTCCTGCCTCCTCAGGGCTGGTGCCCAGTCCGCTGCTGGCTCCCTTCAGTCCTTCCTGAAATGTCTCTTCAAGCAGAAGTGTTTCCAAAGCTCCAGCCCACTGCAGGCCTGTTCACATCTGCGGCTGTGAGGTACAGCTGCAGCAGTGCCTCACATGCCTGCTGGGAATGTGGCAGTAGCATGGGACAGGGCCTAGCCTCAGAGCTGAGTCACCCCTAGCTTAAGCATGCACCTTTCACATGTTTATTGTGTCATTACTTTTTTTGTTTTGTTTTTTTCAGAGACAGAGTTTCTCTGTGTAGCCCTGGCTGTTCTGGAAATCCTTTGTAGACCAGTCTGGCCTCAAACTCAGATATCAGAGATCAGCCTGCCTCTGCCTCTCAAGTGCTGGGATCAGAGGTGTGTGCCACCACTGCCCGGCTGATTCATTAATTGAACATACCTACAGTATCTATCCTGGTAGATACTGTCGCCATTAGGCTTGTGTTACCTGTACAGTAAGTCATGGCCTCCACATGCGTGAGGCTGACAGTGTACAGAAGCAAGGAGTCACATGTCACAGGACAGAAGGATACAAGAATGCAGGAAATAATCAGTTAGGTGGAGCTGGGTAGGGGTGGGGTCAGCAGACTTGGATAGAGTCCAGACAAAGAGGTAGAAGGCTCCACCTGCCACATAAACCTGGCTGGAAGTCGTGAGAAGGGGAGGGGGAAAGAGATACCAGGCCAAACAGGCCTCACTATGGGCTCTGTTTGGAGGGAGTCCTTATGTATGTGGGAGTAGAGAAGAGCCATAAAAGGGAGAGCATGGTGGGAGTAGAGAAGAGCCATAAAAGGGAGAGCATGCTTGGGGCTGGGCGCTAGGAATCCCACAGGTGGATGAGAGGAGAAACGACAAAGAAGCGCACGCATACGTGTGTGTGTGTGTGTGTGTGTGTGTGT